>PVIR01005268.1:0-73043 GCA_004026965.1 Petromus typicus
GCACTGTGGTATGTGGTACTGGTTGCTGCTGGGTGTGGGTCTCCACACCCAGTATTGTTATGTGGTTACCGGGGAATCGAACCCGGGTCCTTGCACTTGCAAGACAGGCGCCGGAACCACTGAGCTAACTCCCCGGCCCTGTCTTCAGACTCTTGAGATCCAAGACTGGGACCTCAGAATGTTCTGAGATGATAGGTGGCTTTAGAGTCAAGCCTTCTGATTTGAAAATCTGGGAAGCAGGATTTTTTTTTTAATAGGAAACCTTGTTTTTAAATATTGGGAAATAATAAAAATATTTTTAGATTGCTAAGGCAGCCAAACAACACATCCCCAAATTTGTGACTGCTGCTCTGGGTGTGTGTGGGCCCCAGCCTACCCGCAGCAGCGTATGATTCCTGCTGTGCATGTTTTAAGGTAAGGTCTAACCTCAGACCACCCAGGAGCTCCTGAACTCCAGGGCCAGGACTTGTCACCTGAGAGGTGCTGGCTCTGTGGACACACGCACCAGGCGGAGTGGGGCACTAGCGGTGCCAGTCTGCTTCGGGAGTCATCCAAGCTGCTGACTGGGAGCTATAAAACCCGGGTGGCCGGCACGCTGGTCACCTCGGCGATGCTCCTCTCCCCATGGGCTAGAGGTCGCCCTCAGCTCTCCCACTAGAGTTCACATTGAGCCTTCTGCCATCTGGGAGCCAGAGGCTGGGTGGCCCCAGAGGTAGCCCTGGCCACCAAGAGTGCAGAGCGGCAGCCTCCGGGCACTGTGGGAGCCCAATATTTAGGCCAGGCCTGAGGAGCACAGAACACGTGTCGTCCGTCCTTTGTGATGATTCAGGGCTTTCAGAGAAAACCTAGGAGATGTTCCCCACTCTGCCTCAAGTCCACACTGGGCTTCTGCTCAGACACCACAGCCAGCCTAGCTTCTGTCCCTTCTGCAAGGAGCACCAAATGAGGGCCAACGCTTTTGGCAAAAACTTTCAGTTCAACAATGTAAAAATGAGCCCAAGCGAGTTGTGGCGGGCAAAGCTCCTCAGGCTTTAGAACAAACAACAATGTTTCCTTGTCCCCCATCAGGGTGGGAGCACAGAGAGAAGCCCTCTCCATTTTCTCTCCTTCCCGTTCTGAGCCGATCCTGCCATCCCTTCTACAGAGAAGTCAAGCAGGCGGGCAGCTTGCTTTCCCGGCCATGGAGGACACAAACGGGTGCCATGGAAACCTCAGAGTGCGCAGGACACTGCAACACGGACAAAACTCTTTCCAGTCCAGAAACAAAATCCTGTGCTTTCATGAGGGCTGTGGATGGGCCCTGTCAGAGGTGCTGGCAGGCTAGGAGCCCAGAACCTCACATCCTGTGGGCCCTGGGCCTCAACCCAAAGACGGAAAGAGCAAGAGGAGGAGAGAGGGAGTCCGAGACCTATTCCAACGGCTCACACCCCAGCCTGATGCGGCACCACAGCAGTGGAGACACCTGGGCATCGAAACAGGAAGGCCTGAGAATTCTGAGACCCAGCTGCTACCCTGCTCAGGAAAAAAAAAACACACCAGGTGAAGGGTCACAGACAAAAGTGACCCCACACAAAAGCAGCCAATCGCTGTGTGCCCTGCATTCCATAAAACACCGCAGAATACTCTGCTGTTCAGGGCACTCACCAATGTTTGGATGCTTCAGAAGTCGGCATATCCGGGCTTCACGTTCTAGTTTCTGGTGATCTGAAAGAAGAAAAAAACCAAAGTTATGAGCCATCCATTCTATTTACAATCTGGGTACTCATATTCATTTAACTCTCAGGCACTGACTACGCACTTTGGACAAGGAGGTGAATGGACTCCACAAGTCACAGCAATCCTGGAGATATTATGACCACTTTCTCCAGATAAGAAAACATATGACTTGAGAGGTTATATATCCAGGCCAGTAAATGGCAGAGCCAGAACTGAACCCAGGGGTTAGCTAAAACTCTGGCGTTAATTTCCTCTACCAAAGAGATGTCTTTCTTGTGGGAAGTCCTAGCACAGTAGTGTTCTCTTTTCCAAAGAAGAGATTTTCCAAGATCCCCGGTCCACGCCTGAAAGCATGGATCGTACCACATCCCACACATAAGCACTGCGACACTGAGACATTTTCTCCATCTGATAATCAAAAATGCCCCTAAGTGACTAATAGTCAGGTAGTTTATACAGCATGAACACTCTGGACAAAGGGATGATTCACACCCCAGGGGAGAGGAAGAGCAAAGCATCAAGAGATCTCATCATGCTACTCAGACAGCAAGCAAAGTAAAACTTAGTAACTGCTTATTTCTGGAATTTTCCTTTACTATCCTGGAATGGTGGTTGGTCACAGATAACCAAAACTGCACAAAATAAAACATGATGGGGGAGGGCTGGGGATTTAGCTCAGTGGTTCCGGCGCCTGTCTTGCAAGCGAAAGGGCCTGGGTTTGATCCCTGGTTAACCACATACAACACTGGGTGTGGAGACTCACGCCCAGCAGCAACCAGTACCACATACCACAGTGCTGGGCGTGGTGGCTCATGCCTGTAATCCCAGCACTCGGGAGGCAGAGGCAGGAGGATTGCTGTGAGTTGGAGGCTGAGCTCAGGGTCAGCCTGAACTACAAAGCGAGACCCTGTCTCAAAAAAAAAAAAAAAAAAAACCATGATGGGGGATTAGTGTAACAGTTGAGCTGTACTGAGCCTAATACACAATTGGGCACAATGCCAGGAGTTTTGTGTATACTGTCTTATGTGGTTATCCCAGCAACTCCAAAATATAATTTTGCTCACCAATGAAGACACTGATAGCCAAGGTTAAGATTCTGACTTTTCCTTTTCTTTTGAGACAGGGTCTCGCTTTGTAGTTCAGACTGGTCCTGAACTCAGCCTTGAACTCAGCAATCCTCCTGCCTCTGCCTCTGCCTCCCCAGTGCTGGGATGACAGGCATGAGCCACCGTGCCCAGCACTGTGATATGTGGTGTTGACTGCTGGTGGGCGTGAGTCACCACCGGCATTGTTATATATGGTTTCCGGAACTGAACCCAGGACCTTGCGCTTACAAGGCAAGGGCCAGAACCACTGAGCTAATTTCCTTTTTTTTTTTTTGGTGACACCACAGATTGAACTCAAGACCTTGTGTTTGCCAGGCAGGCGCGGCACCACTAAGCCATATTCTCAGCTTATGGTTGTTTCTTTTTTATTTTGCCACACATGGGACCCAGGACCTCGTGTATGGTAGGCAAGTGTTCTACTACTAAGCTATGTCCTAAACCTGGTCATTTAAATAAAATAATAACTACAGCTAATATTTACTGAGAGTAGACATCTATACCACGTGGACACATCTTTTGATTTATTCTCCTGACAACTCTAGAAGACTGGCATTATTGTGATGCTATTTTACAGAAAAAGAAAACAAGATACAAATCCTGCTTCTTTCCCTGTTGTCCTGGCTACCCATGCTGTGAGCTCTGACCTGCTCACACTCGGGCTCTGGATTACTCTATTCTAAAGAAATCACCAGAATCTCTGAGTCCTCAGACCCAAGTGAGGACCATGGGGCAGTTCCCTCCACAGGAGGGCAGAGCCCGACTAGTTCAGAGAATGTAACCCGAAGCGAGCCAGCCCAGTGCCTCCCTCTCACCGCTCTGTCTGCTGGGACCCTGTCCAAAGCCACCTCCTTTCTGAGCCACCTCACCCCTGACTTCCCTCATCTCCCACTGTACTTTTCATGATTTGTGCATCACAGATCCCAATGGTCACCCTTTGGTCACTGGTCACAAGTTACTCAAGCAGGGGATCTTTCTGATTGCACCTCCTGCAGTGCTTTCCATAAACAAGAGCTCCGCAGGCTTACCAGTAACAACAGCAGCGGTGACCACAGCACCTACTAAGTAAGCATTTACCACCTCAGCAAAGGTGAGGATGTCACTCTTCATCCTCGCAGAAACTGTCAAGCAGGAATTCAGCTCCATCAAATGAGGAAACTGAGGCTTTAAAGCACAAAGAACTGGAACCGCCCACGGTCACAAACGTGAAGTGCATTCGGGTGGCCTGAGCCCAGGTCCCTTTCCCTACCGCTCCGCCATGATGACTGAGTAAGGAAAAGTGAGAGCCAAGACCGTGAGCTTTGGGAGGCAGAGCACAGTGCAGCCCAGCTCCCTAAGCCCAGCGACTCCCACCTAACTCAGGAGCAGCTTCTCCTCTGCTCACACCGCAGTCTCTTCAGAGTTTCTTGGACCTTTCACAATGATCCCTCCAAGTAGGTGCTAGGCTCCCATTTTACAGATGATGCTAAGGCCGAAAAGAAGTTACATAACCTGTCAAAGGTTTCCCAGCAGCTAAAGGAAAAAACTAAGATCCAAACCCTAGTCTGTTACTTGGAGATAAAGCAAGGATTTCAGAGGAGAAGGAACTCATGGTCATGGTCATGGTCATGGTTGTATCACCAGCCATCCGAAGCTCTGTGCTAAACTTTCCCTCTAGCAATAGCTCTACTTCACGGAAGGAGGTGGGGACTGGCAGAGATTAGCTCCTGCTGCCCAGCTAATCTATCCCAGCTGCCCAAAGATCTGGGTCAGGCCTTGCTTCCCATCCACAGATGCAGCATGGCCACTGCCCAAGACGCAGCCACCCCAGGTGACTTCGAATGCCTGTATTACCTGGTCTCCCTTGTTCCCAAAAAGGATGGCCAGGGACTTCTGAGCCAGGGCACTAGGGAAGCAGCCATAGGAGTTGTGCTACTGGTAAGGATGAGACTTGCTTCCCCAAGATCTGGCCCTATGTCAGAGCCACCCCACCTTCCTCCCAGTCTTGGAGTTGGGCCAGAGGTACCAAGCCAGCCACCTGCCAAACTGCAGATGTATTGGTCGCGTCTGACCACTCACCTCACCACCCTTGACCCACAACTCCTGGGCTTGGCTGCCTGGACAGGTGAAGGAAAACAGCATCTTGCAATGCGGAGGTGGCAGCTGAGAGGAAGGCCCAGAAGATTAATGTTTATCTCCTCCCTTAAGTCTCTTACTGGCTAATGGTTACGGCCCCACAACAGCAACAGCACTAAAAATAAGAAAAGGCGCTCGGCTTTACCGGTGACTCAGCGTGGAGACAGGAGACATAGACTCAGGCTCTCAACTCCTCGAAGGAGCCGCCCAGGGTCCAGAGGGTCCTTGCCAGCTACTCAGTTCAACCAAGGAAGCTGAGCCCTAAATTCTGGGCGAGGTTCACATCTTCTCTGAACCCCAGGCTGCGCCTTGATCCTCGCCCTGATTCTAAGCCACTGAGCAGAGCAATTAACACATCAGTTTTGGAGTCAGACAGCCCTGGATTAAGTCCAGCATTACGATATCCGGCAAGTTATTAAATGCACCTAAGCCTCATTCAGCCCTTCAAAATGTATTTATCAAGACCTCCCTCATGACAGGTACTGTTCTAGACACTGGGGGACAGTGGCCAACAAACCAAACAGAACCCTTGCCTCGGAGAGGCTCACATCCTGGTGGGCTGGAAGGGAGGAGGACAGACAAAAGCAGCTCAGCTTGTGCCTGGTGCAGTAAGCGCCATGAAGGAAAACGACGCGGGGAAGAGAGAGAGTGTGAACTTGAACAGGGTGGGCAGGGAAACCTCAGTGAGACAATGGCATTTGATTTGGACTCAGAAGAGGCAAGAGTGAGCCAGACACCTAGCTCGGGGAGTTTTATTCGAACATGGAAGCAGCAAGACCTGAGGTTTAAATGAGGTAAAGAGTGGAATGCTTAGCTCAGTGCCTGACATAAAGAGCCTCCCTTCTGAGATCTCAACGACAGAGGACAAAGACTCTTGGGCCAAGCTAACAGCTACAGCTAATGCCACAGACAACAGAGAGCAGGACCCACTTTCCTCTCCACCTGGGCAGATGCAGGGTCTAAAATACAACACCTGCACCTTCTCACTCATGGAGCCTCTCCTGAACTCGGGCACAACCTACCTATATCGACGGCCAGGAGAGAGGCAGGCAACAGGACTCCTCGGACAAGACCGCCCAAGGGTGCCACTGCCTGCAGGGTCCCTCTTCTTCCCTGGCCTCGCTGCGGAGGGCACCTCGCCATCTCGAAGCTCTCCAATCAATGAGCTAAGCAGCTTCTCCGAAGCATACTCTCCTACCCTCCTTTGCTATACACAGCCCAGCCACCATCCCAGCCCGCCAACTGCTGTCCTGTGTCCCTCCCAGAGTGCTCCACCCCAGCAGAAGCCAGTCATGGTTTGAGCATATTCCCCAAGAACAGGGCATCCTGGCCGATCACAGCATCCTCAACGCCAAAGGGAGACGGCCTCGGAGCTGCCTTGGTCCACAGCAGCAGGAATAGGTGCAGAGTCCACATCCCAGGCACTGGACACTAACTGGTGCTCCGACCACAGGGGCATCTTCTTCCTTGGGCCACCTCTCCTTCCAAGGACCAATCTCCCTCCCATCCACTTTTCTGCTGGGCTCCTCCCCGCCCCCTCACACAGCCCAGCCCCCCCTTCCTGTTTGACAACAGCCACTTCCCGCTTTGCACAGGGCCACTTCCTGCCTGCCTGTGTGCTACTGCCATGGAGACCCACCCATGCCGGCCCTTGGCCCTGCTTCAACCACAGCCCTCTGCAAAGTTTTCCCCCTAAGAACAGGAGCAGCGACAGGAGTAGAAAGCAGAAGCAGCCTTATCAGGCACCTGCCTCCACGCCCTAGGCCCTCTCCGAGTCCTCCCCCAACTCTGGTCCGAGGCAGAACCACGTCCTGGGAAACCAAGGATCCCGGCAACCTTGCCTCTCCTGCCTGCTGCCCAACCACTTTGAGGCTTGGTCAAGTATGCCATGCTTTCACAGGAAGGACAAGGAGTAACCAGACACACCACGACCGGGAAGAAAGAGGAAGCAGTTAGTGAGCCGATGGCATGCAGCACGGGGACACACAGGGGCCCCTACCACCATCCTCTCCGGCCCTGAGACAGAAGTCCCTCCATAGCCACTCTCCTTCCCCACACCTGGAATGGGGGCCGAGAAGGGCTGGCCATCTGGCCTCCACGTCCCTGCTTGGGACCTGCCCTCTGATTCAGTGACATTTCTCTAAAATCACAAATGATAGCAATGGGCTCAAAAGAAAATTCTGTTGCCACCTAAACACACAACCCTCTGTAAGCGAGAAAGGACATGTGGTCACACTCTAGCTCTGAGTTCCAACCTCAGACACCCTACTTTTCTCAGAGGATGTTCTGCAGGTCTACTCCTGTGACCCCCAATTGGATCGTAGATGCTTCCTGCAGCCCTGTCCACCTCAAGACACTCGAGGGGAGGGCCTTGGCTTGCTGTCTCATGAGATTCCCTCTCCAACCTCCTTCCTACCCAGCAACAGCCTCACCTGGGCTCCGTGGGCATCACCTGGCGGACCACAAACAAGTGCAGTACAGGGATTTGATGTCATAATCCTCACCTCCAGCTGCTGAGACTGGCCGGGGGCTTGGACGCTAACTGGTGGGAATTCCAAGCCACAGTCTCACTGATCCCCCCACACACTATGAAGACACCACTTCCTTTCCTCTTTGAATCTCACTCCAAAGGGCCACTCCCACGATATCAGCCAGGGACAAAAAGGCTTCTGCTCCTTTTATATCCATCCATGCAGGGCCTAGCTGCGGAGTATGAATACAGGGGACAGGGCCTGCAATGCGCCATGGGAACCCCCAAACCTCTGTCTCTTAACTTAGCATTGCACCTCAACTTTTCAGCCCTAAACCAAAGCTGTACATCCACTGCCAGCCAGGTGACACAAAGCCTCAGCCAGCTGAGCCTCACTAGGGCCTTCGGATTTCAAGACAAGGAAAGCTCTAAGGAAGAGAAGTGTCAGGGCTAGGATGGTAAGACATGCCCTATAGTTTAAGCTCCAGTCTTACTTTGATGGAGAAAAGCACCACAGGGGTCATGAGCAAGCCCAAGAAGGCCAGGCTCTGCCTGTGGACACTCTGGTCACTTTTAAGGGCCAGAACAGGGTCATCCACTGAGTTCTTAGTGCACGCAGCAGGGCTGCTGGTGCCTGCAGCCTTTGCCCAGTTTTGGTGACATTTCCTTCATGGTAACCAGCCCCAAGTAAAACATCCCAGGAAGCAGCCCCTAAAAATAGCTCCTCCCAGGGCAGCAGCAAACAGGGGGAGGGGAAAGAAAGGGAGGAGAAAAGAGGGGAGCAGATGGGAAGCTGCTGCTGCTACCGCTGCTGATAGGGCCCAGGAAGTAGAGATGGTGTTGGGGAGGAGTGGCTGGAAATGTCCCCACCACAGAGTCTAGAAATACGGGTAAGGAAGACAATGGCAGGCAGGGAATTTAGCTCAGTGATTCTAGCACCTGCCTTTCAAGCGCAAGGTCCAGGGTTTGATCCCCCGGTAACCACATACAACAATGTCGGGTGTGGTGACTCACACCCACCAGCAATCAGTACCACATACCACTGTGCCAGGTGTGGTGGCTCATGCCTGTAATCCCAGCACTCAGACGGCAGAGGCAGAAGGATTGCTGTGAGTTTGAGGCTGCGCTGGGCTACATAATGAGCTCAGGGCCAGCCTGAAGTATAAATCGAGACACTGTCTCAAAAAAAAAAAAGAAGACAATGGCACCTCAGTCAACAATGAGGGATTTGCTCCACTGCACTTCCAGCTCTGAGTCTAGGTTGAGAGGTGTGGGGTGACACTGGACTCATCTCAGGGGCAAACGACCCAGAACCTGTATCTAAAGGGCAGTAAGTATATGGGCAAGTGAAGGCCAGTGTCTGATGATGCCAGAGGCTGAGCACCAGCACAGTCACAGGCGTACCTACGACTCACAAACAAAACCAAATCCCCAACACACCATTTATGCCTTGGTTTCCCCAGTCATCCTGGGACAGATGTGTTGACGCTGGCCAGGTGACAAAAGCCTCTGCAGAGAGGTACTCAAGAGGCCTAAAGTGCCTATCTCTTCCTGTCAGCACCTTCTTGGCACCCATGGGATCAGGCTCTGTCTGCTGGCCAAAGGGTGTTCAGAGAGCAGCAGGCAAGAGCTGGGGACAGGAGCGGATCACCCCGCCCTGTCCACAGCCTCCGCAAAGAACGGGGTCAGCCACTCACCTCTAGGGTTTCAGCACAGCCTGACGAGGGTATGATGACAAGGGCTGAGAGCATGCAGAGGCTTTTCTATGGGACGGCTACCGTCCAGCCTCCACGCCCACCCTGACACAGAGCCCCAAGTCCCTCTGTGAAGGTGGGGCGAGGAAAGGGCCACAGACCAGGGCCATGTGACTAAGTCCCAGCAGAAGCCTTGGCAGAAGACAGGGACTTCTAGCCAGTCCCTCATTGTGGCTGGAGAGAAATCAGAGGAGTTCAATCACTTCTACGCAGGATGCTATTTCTCTGTTCACAGAAATGGCCTGTTTTATCCTCAAGAGGAAAACAAGGCTCTGCGCACACCCTCCTTAATGCTTCCTCGAGTTCCAGTGCTCCAGTGCGGCACCAAGCTCCTCTTTCTCTCTCTCCTTCCGTAGCTGCCTCACCCTCCCTTCCCTTCCCCTCATTTCACCCAGATCCTTAACAGGAAAGTCTCACTTGGAGATACCACAGGGGACACAAATGTCATGGGGGCTACTCAGGCCAACACCAAAGGGGTGGGACTCTCAGCTGGCACCAGCCAGGGGGATCCCATTTCAGTCCCCAGGGCCAGCTGGACCCAGAAAGGGACAGTCTTTATCCTTCTGGTAGCCAACACGCCACAACACCAGTCAATCAGCCTGCCACCGACTCAAGTATAGACTAATACCCCAATGTGGGGGCCAAAGTGAAGCCCCTAGGCACAGATGGCTGCGCATCAGCAGAGACACCCCAGGAGGAGACTGGAGTGAAGGGTGTCTGTTGAATCCCAGGGCATGGCAAGAGTGGTGCTCACTGCTTTTGTGGCTTCTGCTGATGTTAGATAGTACACAGTGGCCCAGAGACTACCTGCTAGAGTACATGGTAAAAAGGCATATTTGGGGGCCACCCACCAGGCACCCTGAAGCTGAATCTCTGGAGATGGGACCCAGGGAGCTGTATTTTAAGCCAGGTTCAAGGTGATCCTTATACACATCAAAATGGAGAGTCACTACTTAGAGAAATGCCAACAGTGGCGCTAGAAAGCCACTATGACAAAGGAGGAGGAGTCAGAAACTACATACAAGGCTTCCTACATCTCCCACCCTGCCTTCTGCCCCAAGCACAGGTCTTTATCCTTATCCGTCCTCTCCTCCAGCAGCCTGATTCCCTGGATCAAAAACGAGAAGTCCAAGCCAACACCAGGGTACAAGGGCTCCAACAACTTGATTCTGGACTTCCCAGGCGCCGAAGCCAAAAATCAACCACGATTGGGTACAGAGTTCTCTTGATCTAGTCATTTAACACGTACGTACGTCCTCAGTAGGCTTCAGGCATTTTGCTAGGGCCTGTCTCCACCAAAGCAAAGATAACAGACACGGTCCCTTCCTTTCACTTCCCTTCCCGGTCCTCACGAGGAGGAAGGCCTTTCTTACACTCAGCTTCGGCAGAAATGTCTTCATGTGGGGTACAGAGATTAGATAAATAGTGATAGACAGCAATAAAACAGACTTCATCACTGTTTCTGGGAGCATCTCTCAGTAAGGCCAAGGGCGTTAGTTCAGTACCCAACCTGGCGCAAGCCACGAGAATACAGATAAGTGGTCCAAACACAGGTTTCTAATGGTGCCTATTGTTCCAAAGATAAATCCTAAGCTTCGTAAAGGAAAGAAAGGACCATTTGCCCTTCAACTGTAGCAACATGGGGAAAATACTTTTGGATGTAAGCAAAGAGAACAGGATATAAAATGTTATGCTCCACGAGGTGAAAATCTGCATGCATATGAATAAAGATAAGAAGGGAATATGAAGATTTAAAAATAAAAAAAAGACATAAGGGCTCAGGCTCCCTGGGGGGGTGCTCTTAAATCTTAAAATAACGACTTATCGTTGCCATCACCTGGCCCACTAGCTCCCGCATCCAAGCCTATTTTAAATGCCTCCTTCAGCCTAGCAGAGCTAAGCTCAGAGCCTGGGCTCAAGGAAGGGCTCAGATCTACACCCATCACTTTTCTGAAGCAAATGCAGTTAACAGTACGTGACTCAGTGACCAAAGAACAGACACGTCCAACACACAAACATATAACCTCCCAACCGAGACAGGGGGTCGCCACCAACGGGGGTTAGAGGTCACAACGACAAGCAATGATAGCCCACAAGAAGGCTTCCCATTCAGGTCTGAGCCGCCCCCAGAAGACTATGCCATCTCTTTCCGGGCCTCCTGGGCCACCTCACCATGGATGCCAAGAGACGCAGCTCTACCCTCTCTTTCCTTCCTTTCAGTCTGAGCATAATCACAAATAAGAAAGCAAGCCGCAGGGAGGTTCCACAAACACAGCAAAGCCCTCGGACCTCTTCAGGTGACCCTGGTGGGCCTGTGACATTCCCAGACACAGAAATCCAACACCTGAGCAGCCCTAGACAGACAGACAGTGATGAGTGAAACCCAGCCCCAGCCGCGGCACCTTTATAAAATATACAGCGTAAGCTGAGAGGCAGCAGGGAAGCCATGGCCTTCACTCCCTAACCTCACAGGCACCAGCCTGGTGAAGACCTTAACCCAACCCGCTCCAGGCGCTCAGTCCATACCCACAATGCACTGCACCCTCTGCTCCGCCCACTCTCCCACCTCCATACAGGACTGGTACCTACACACTCTAGACCCCACTGGTTGACATCAGAGCCTGTTAGCCAGGACCAAGCCTCCGTCCCAAAGTTAACCGGGTTATGCAAGCCACACAACAGAGCCCCAGTCTTGGCAGAACCATCTCTCGAGAGGGGGAGTTGCTGTCTGAAGCAGATGATTTTACACAAGAATCCTTTTCTCACGTTGAAGAAAAAACAAAAAATCAGGGAAATGAAACCTCATTCAGTTTGGTCAAGATGCCAGTTGGGAAAGACAGGACAAGATGAAGAGGAGGGAGGGAGGGAGGCAAAGGGACACTGTCAAAGAGGGGTGATAGGCCAGGGGTATTGGGGGGGTACAGAAAAAGCAGAAAACCAAAGCCCAAGCCAGGTAACTCCACACCCACCCCCCAGCTTGCTATCTTCACGAGCCAGATTTTCGGCTCCCAGCTGTCTCTCTCTTTCTCCCCCAGGGTGAGAGGAGGAAGGGAGATGAGGAGAGCAAAGCACTGCACCACTGAAGATCCCAACACGAGCCCCATTCCTGACGCACCAGAGCTCTGCTGTGCACAGGGCCAGGAAGGTGTCCATCTCAACAGTCTTCCCTGCCCCACCTTCCACTTCGCCACAGGACGTCTGCCAGAGGGCCCATTCCCCCTGCTCCTACCATGGAAGGAGGGCACCTGACCACCCACATATCTCTATGGTAACTACTGCCTTGTACTCAAGTACCCAGAGAGGAGGAAAATAAACAAGTCAACTTTATAGCCAATACACACAAATAACAAGAGACAGGGGGCTGGGAGGGAGACAGTAAAACAAGTCCTGCCAGTAGGGATGGGGAGAGAGGCCCCAGGCAACATGACAGAAGCCCACTGTCATCTCTGTGGAATTTTATAGTTTCTCTGAGTGCTTGGGACATCTATGACTTCTCCTGCTCTAGACATGTCCACGTCATTATTGGTCAAAGCAAATGTCTTCCCTACGACATGTGTCCTTGCTTCTAAGGTATTTATGGTGCCCTACTGCCTACCCCTAATTCCTTTCACTGACTATCATGACCTTTATCCCTGGGCTGCACCCTGCCATTTTTCCAGGACTCGACATCTAGGACCTGACCTCTGTGCTAACCAGACTTATTCACAGAGTACTTCACACACTGCTAGGTCCGCATGGATCCGATGAGGTAAGCTTGGCAAGCACCCAATCACCACTGAGGTTCAGAGTGTATGCTGGAGGTGTTAACAGCAGGCCTTGGGCCTCCCAGTCTCAGGTACGTTGCCCACCAGCTCCTGGTGAACAGCCTGAGGTTGGGGCTGTTGCTCCAGGTACTCGGGAGATCTCACAAGGGAGAGAGAGGCACCAAGGTCTGGGCCTGCCGTGCTCCTCATACCCAAGGCAGTGCAGCTCCTGCCCAAACGAGGCCACTGGGATTTCCAGACCATGAGGCATCATCACCCTCTACCCAGGACAGGCTACATCTGCTGCTACACCATCAACTTTGTAATTTGATCAAAAAAGCAATCAAGTTCATCTGGCAGGATCTGTTCCTGAGAAGCCCTCGCCAGTAGCAGCCTCCCCTGGTGTTTACAGATTTCTTTCCCTTGGGAGTCTGTTCTGCCGCCTGGTGGGCAGGGGAGGCTGGATTCGTCAGAGCTGTTCATTTACTGCATTTCCATCATGTAAGTCACCATTGAGGCTTGGGGACTAGGACAGGCCCACAGTGGCCAGAGACAGGCTGTGAATGCTCCAGATGAAGAACTCTCCATTCCATGCCACCCACCACCCCAAGATCCTCCGCCCCTCCTAAGGGCTGGACTCCCCTGAGCCTCCTGGGATCACTCTAGCTACCCACATCTCTTGCATCTTCTTTATTCTCTTCTCCCTGAGCACTTCCATTCCCCACACAACTTCTTGTCTGGCTTCAAAGTCCACCCCCCTCCCTGAAATCGCCAGTGACCTCCAAGTGCTAAAACACATCCAACTCTTGGGCCACTGGCCTAAGTCATAGCCCTTGGAAGGCTACCTAGGGAGACAGAAAGCTGGGTAACACTCACCTCGGGCAGACAACTTCTTAGTATTGATGATTTTTGCTGCGTACTCCTGCGTAGAGGTTTTCTTCACACACCTGCGGACCACAGAGAAAGCACCCCTGGAGGAAAAAAGGAGGAAAGAACTGGGAAACGGAACAGGGCAGAGTGACAGAGACGCACTTCAGATCGGAGGACAGTGATGCTAAAACCACGAGGCCTTCAGCACACACCAGCGCAGTGACCACCAAAAGCCAACGCGAGGCAGGAGGATGACACTGAACAGATGTGGGTGGAGAACCACCTGCTCCCACCCCCGCACCTAGTGCCTGGGCAGAGCAACAGCCCCAACCTCAGGCTGTTCACCAGGAGCTGGTGGGCGACGCTTCAAACACACACCTGCTGCATCTCCCCGATAGCCCCGCAGTCCCAGCCAAGAGGAGGACAGAACGGAACGGGGCCCTGCCTTTCTTTAAGAGGAACAGTCGAGGGTAGGGGACGGGGATAGAGATTCAAGGAATAGTGTTAACTCCTTGAGAGAGAAATTTCCCTCACAGCCCTGGCGCAAAGTGAGGCTCACCCCCGCCCCCGGCAGCTTCATCCCACTGCATCCCAGCCCGGCTATTGAGAGTCTACATCAGTGGCTCCTCTTCCCCGTGACATTTTCCTCCACGCGCCCGCCAAACGGGAACTCGCATTCCCGGGCTCTGGAAGCGTCCAGGGGCGGGCGGGGCGGGGGCCCGCAGTGGCCGGGCTCGGCGCCGTGGGGAGGGTGGGGGCGGGGGCCCGGGGCTGCTGCCGCTGCGGCGGCGGCGGCGCGGCCGGCCCGGTGCGCAGGGGAGGGGGATGCTGCGGCTGCGGCGGGCGCGCGGCTCCGGGACCACTGCGGCTGGGGGGAGGGGCGGGGGGTGCTGCGGCGCGGCGGGCGGCGGGGCTGGGGGGCGCGGCCGGGCCCGGACTCCCCACACCGCACCCGGCCCCGCCGCAGGGCTGGGAATAGTCCTGAGCGCCGAGTGCCGAGCGCGTGGGACCCGTGACGGGACGCAGAGGCAGCGCCGCGGCGGGTGGGGAGGGGGCGCCCGCGGTGCGGAGGGGCGGGGCTGGGGCCGGGAGCGCCCGGGCCGCAGTGCTCGCGGCAGCTGCTGCAGGGCGCGGAGGGGGCTGCGGGCGGGAGCCGTGAGCCGGCCGGAGGCCGCACGCGGGGAGGCTGGGGGTGGGGCGGGTCGAGGGGCGCCGCAGCGGCCGGTGCAGGGCCGGGGGGCGGGGCGAGGAGCCGCAGAGCGCCCAGGCGGCGGGCAGGGCGGGGGCCGCGGCGGCGGAAGGGCCGTACTTGCCGAGCTCCTCGAAGAGCTGGTAGTCGTCGGTGAAGCGGGTGCAGGTGGCAGTGGTGGCCATGCTGGCGGGCGGGCGGGCGGACGCCGCGGTGCAGCCCGCGCCGACGTCGGTGCACAGTCACCGCCACCCGGCCGAGGGAGCCAGAGGAGGAGACGGGGCCGAGCCCGGCAGCACCGCGAGACTTTACCGGGGAGAGGGAGGGAGGGAGGGACACCCCCGCGCCGCCCGCCGCCCCGCCCCCAGCCCTCCGCCCCCCGGCCGCCCCGGCACCGCCCACTGGGAGGGGCATCCCGCGGGCCCGCCCCCGTCCCGAGGAGCCGCCTGGCCCCGACTCCCGCGCGTCGGAACGCAGGGGGTTCCGGTCGCTGGACCGTCGGCACCGCGCTTTGAGCCGGGAGGCTCGCCACCCTCGGGCTCGTTCTGCGCCATACCCTAGCAAGACTCGGGCAGGCGAGGATGGACAGCGCTCCGGACTACGAGCTCTCTGTCGGAGAGATCGCACACGTGGGTGCTAGGCCCCCAGCCCCGCTCTCCGCAGGAGAGGAGAGAACCAAGGTCAAGGAACCTAAGTCGCGCTGCAGCTCGGGAGACGTCCCCCAGTCTGCAGAGCCAGCTGCCAGCCGCCCCTTCCCTCAGGGAGCCTCAGTCTAGACATGTGCGAGCATCAATTATTAGAAAACAAAATAAAACTTTCAGGCAAGGTTTGATCAGGGGGACCAAGCCTCGGGCAAGATGCAGGTGGAACGCTGCCTTCCTGAGCTCCAGCCATGGAGAGGAATGTTCTCTCCGTGAAAGGGGAGAAGTGGAGATGATCTGAAAAGGCTTTGTGCTGTGGTGGCTAAAGGGAGGAGGGAGAAAACACTCCCATTTTATTTTAGGGTGTCTCTACCTTTTCTTTGTACTACTGGTCATTCTACTACACTTTCTGGGAGAAGTAGAGCACAGTGGAGCAGAGCGTGGAATTAGACTAGCCAGGGTTTCTCCGCAGCCCACTGACCAGCGCTATGACCTTGGGCACGTCACTTACTCTCTCTGGGCCTGTTTGAGAACTGCTAATAATGATAGCATCGGTTTCACAGGGTTGTGAGCACGTAATGGGCTAAAGCACAGAAAGCTTTTAGGTACCTAATGAAAACTGTGCTTGCTGTTATTATTTGTTCGATAGTGACCTCCCCTCTAATTGTAAGCTTGCTTCTTTCACCATTGTTTATGCAGTCACAGTCTTGCAAAATATCTGTAGAATGGCCAGGGGGGGTTGCCATCCCTTCCTCTGTCCTCTGCATCGTCGGCTGGTGGGTCCAAGGTGCATAACTGTCTCAATAGAGGAGGAACAGGCTGGGCAGGTTCCCTACCTGCCTGGGCAGCTGTACCCTGAGCCAGGGGCCAACCCAGCCAACTGCGCGGTTCAGACTTGATTACAGCAGGCCAACTGCCTGCCTGCTGGGAAGCAGCCTTCTGTGGTCCGCAGCGTCTCTCTGCCAGGGGCGGCAGCGGAGAGACAGAGTGGGTCCAGGCCTCCCGACCTCCCAGCCACATTCCTCCCTGGAGGGGCCTGCAGCCCCCACATCCTCCAGGAGGGTGCCCCTCTACCCACTGCCAGGGAGCCGGCTGGTGCGGGCATTGGGGAACAGGAGGGAGTGGAGCTCAGGAGGAAAACAGACTTGCAGGAGAACAGGGAGAGAGAGGACCATGGAAAGAGTAGAGGTGACAATACTACACTCCACCCATCCCAGGGCGGCAGGAAGTAAAGCGGTGCACATAAGGCCACTTCCTACCTCAGCACACTAGGGTGAGAGCCCCATCCCCAATGCCAGTGTGGGTAGAACAACCAGAGGGTGAACTTGAGGATGCCAAGAAGTTTCGTGTTTCTTTTTTCTTTTTCTTGTTGTGTGGTTCAGGCTGGCCTCGAACTCAAGACAGCCCTCTTGTCTCTGCCTCCCAAGTGCTGGCATCACTGGCACATGCCACCATACCCAGCAGGTCTCGAGTTTCTGTCCTCCACCCTTAAGGCAGAAGCCACCGGCTTGCCTGCACTCCTGAAAAGGAGGCTGCGTATCAGTTGATGACCCCTGTGCCCTTCCCCTGTGCTCAAGGCAACTTGGTTCCTGACCTCCAGACTCCCACACTGGAAACTTTATATTCTTTACTGGAAAGTGGAATGAGGAGGGAGAGGTCAGGACAAGTAGACCGGGGCTGCCTGAGAGCCCCCTAGGAAAAGGCGAAAACAGGGGTGTCACCCTGACCAGGTTCAGGTCCCTTGGTGAGGGTCTAGTTCCTCTCGCCTCTGGGTAATTTGGAAGCACTCCTGGTGAAGTTTCCAGCAGAGTGATGACCTTGGAGATCGTTAGTGTTCTAAGTAGATGTAGCTGCCTTCAACAGGTGTTTATCAACTCTCTTGTGCTGCCTACCCCTGCCCCTTGCTTTGTGAAACATCCCAGTAAAGGGGAAATTTACATAACTAGAAGGAAACTCAACCCATTCTCTTCTTTTTCCTTTTGATCTCTACCTCACTTCCTCACCTCCTTCCCTTGCTGTCTCAGCAGCACACTTTGACGCTGAGGTGCCCAAGGTGGCAGTTTGGACACTGAAGACACCTCCGTGTGTGTACACAAACACACGCCGTTACACAACCCCCTTGGTCCTCCTTGCTGTAGCACTTAGGCAGCCTCCAGCCACCCCACAGCCATTAGAGGGGATAAGAGGGAAGATACAAATCACAATAACCGCTCCAGCGCCCCGCGCCTCGTATCTATGGCAACCTCCTGGGGTCTTTGGGCTGTGCAAGTTGCAGCCCGTCAGCTGGGCAGTGCCAGGGCTCAGGCCATGCCGGGAGCTCTGGGAACAGGGAACCAAACTGGAAGTCATTGTCCCGCTAATCACCCAAGGTACCCCACTGGCAGAACCCCCCCCATTCTGATGTTTGTCTTTGAAGCTGCCTAAGGCGATCCCCCTGTGCTCTGGGGACAGAAGCATCCCTCCACCATTCTGGAATGTGGTCTCACAGTAGGAAGGGATCTACGCCTCAGACTGAAGGAAAATGAAGCAGTAGAAAGTGAAGTGTTGACAGTAACAGGCACAGGGCCCTCCGAAGTGAAGCATACTCACTCACTTGCTGGGGGAACTTGTAAAATCAGTCTGAAGGTGATGAATTCAGCCTTGCGTCAGTGAGAATTTTCAGCGTGGATTCCAAAGATGCCTAGGGCTCCCTAGACCAGGCTCCAGCACACCCACGGGGTCCCCTAGAAGACTGGATTGGCGATGAGGTGCTTTGCCTGAAAAGACGTCTGAAACCCACTAGATGATTGGTTTCTAACTCTAAATTTTGTAATTAGTTCTGAAGAATTACGGGCAACCAGGTCACGACGTCTCTCCAAAGAACTCTGAGAGAATCCTTAGTGGGAAGGCGTGGAAACTACAGAGATGTAAGGGGAGAAGGAGAGAGAGAAAAGCATTTAAGTGTGCAGTTCTGCATGGGGGCAAAGGAAGCCCCTGCCTTCCTTGGATGTTACATCAGAGAAGGCTGATGGGCTTCTCAAGACCTCAGTCACACACGGAAAACTTGATAGCCTCTTTCCCCTGTGAGAACTACTCCCAGGCCAGATGTGGTGGTGCACACATAGGTCCCAGCGTTCAGGAGGCTGAATCTGCAGGTTTGCAGTGAGTTCGAGATCAGCCTGGGCTAAGTAGTAAATTTGAGGTCAGCCTGAACTATATTGTGAGACTTTGTCTCAAAAAAAAAAGAAAGAAAGAAAAAAGAAAAAGAAAACATCCCAACAGAATCACTGCTGTAGGTGGGACTGGTTTCCCCATCCCGTAGGTAAGTGACCTAAAAGCCACAGATAAAATCAATGGCTGTGGCATTTCTCAGAGGCAGAGTAAAGTAGTTGAGGTGAGAGGTGAGCTCCTTGAAAGATTTGGACAAAGGGGATTTAGATCAGTGGTTCTGGCGCCTGCCTTGCAAGTGCGAGGTCTGGGGTCCATATCCCTGGTAACCACAAACAACAATGTCGGGTGTGGTGACTTACGCCCTCTAGCAATCAGTACCACATACCACAGTGCCAGCGTGGTGGCTTGCCCTACAATCCCAGCACTTAGGAGGCAGAGGCAGGAGGATTGCTGTGAGTTTAAGACTGGACTGGGCTACATAGTAAGCTCAGGGCCAGCCTGAACCATAAAACGAGACCCTGTCTCAAAAAAAAAAAAAAAAAATTGGACAAAGGGAACTGAGGTTGCAGAGTGAGAGCCTGAGGCTGTTTGGGACAAGTGCTGAGGTGTGTAGAATATGGTCTGAGGCCCTGGGGAAGAAGAGCTGAGCTCAGAAATTCAGGTGAGTCATAGAAACATAATCTGAAAAATCTGCATCACAAAACAGAACAAAAACATTCACCACATGCGTCGTAGCATGCGCTGGTAATGGCAGCACCTGGGGAAGCTGAGACAGGAGGATGGCTGTGAGTTTGAGGGTAGTCTGTACTACACAGCGAGACCCTATCTCAAAAATCTAAGAAGGATAAAAAAATCACCACATGAAATTAGGTGCTGACAAATTTCTTTTCACTCTTCAGCCAGAGGGTCTGGTTCCATCCTTCTCACTCCTGAGTCTCAGCTGGTGTATCCTCTGCCTCACCCCTTTGCCACCCGCCTGGAGAGCAGGTGCTCCGTGACGGCAAGAGGCGTCTGACTTGTCCCCACCTAACCTCAACACCTACGGCAACGCGTGGCCTAGAGTAGGCGCTCCATAAATATTTCCAGGATGAATGAACTATTGGGGGCACAGGGATGAGGCTTTCAGAGTGAAGAGGTGGAGCTGGGTGCAGAGGTGACAGCTCCTCAGAGACAAGCGTAGGTGCTGCAGACGGGCCGAGTGCCTGCGGGAAGAGCGGTGCGTGGCGCCCCCTGGCGGGAGGACTGAGGTGCCCAAAGAGGCTCGTGGGAGGGGTGTGAGTGAGACCTGGCCAGGAGCAGCAGGAGGCAGCTGTGGTAGAGACAGAAGTCCACCCCGGGGAAGCTGGTCTTTAGGGAGAGCTTGCCATTTACTAGGCAGCATGTTAAGCATGCTACAACACCCGCGATTTACCGTGTAGCCTGGAATCCTTCTACTTCAGTCATCCAAGCGCTAGGATTCTTTTTCTTTCTTTCCTTCCTTGGGAAACTGTAAAAAGTTGAATAAGTTTGCCACAGGGCAAATAGGCAGCACAACTGGGATAATACGTTGAGGGGAAGAGAACAGAAATAGATATGGGGAATGATGCAGACGTGCTCATACCCCCATGGGATGATGAGATGTTGATTGGAGTCTTTGCAACTTTCTCTTGCTTTCTTTTGTTTAGATCTGAGACTTGAACCCAGATCTTACACATGCTAGGCAAGCACTCTACCACTGAGCTCCACCCCAGTCCCTAGACTGGACCTAGCCCCCAATGAAGGCGCTGCACCTAGGGTCATGTTCACGTATCCATTCATTGGATTGGATATTTTCTCTTTACCAGTCACTTTGGAAACAGAAGAGAATAATCCAGAAAAAGTCCTGCCTTTAGTGGGCATAAGGACAAAAGCCTGTAATCCTGCTTATTTGTAAGGCTGAGGCAGGAGAGTCTCAAGTTTGAGGGCAGTCTTGTGAAACTATGTCTCAAAATTTGTTTTGAGAAGTGACTTTAACGGGAATCCTACATGATGATAAGGAGGTAGGTATTTAAGGATCTAAACATTACAGTGGAAAGAACAGCGGCTAATATCTGAGGTAAAAATGGTTGCTGTGGATTGGAAAGGTAGAAAGAAGGTGGTGTGACTTGAGCAGAGGGGCCAGGTGGGTAAGTGGTAGGAGCATAGGCTCTAGAGGCCCTGGTGAGCCGCAGTGTCACTGTCATGGTACAAGTACTGCTCTCTTGTTGTTTTAACGATACAGGGGATTGAACTCTAGATCTTCTCATTGAGCTATATCCCACATCTTTTTTATTTTTAAATTCTGAGACATGGTCTCATTAAGTCACTCAGTCTCCCAGGTTAGGCTGATTCTCACGCCTCAGCCGCCCAGACCTTCCGGAGTCCAGGCATGCACCAGAGCTCTCAGCTTCCCCTGTTGTTTTTGTGGCTCCAAACTACAGCTCCTGGGAATCCGCAAGGACAAGCTATTTCCTTGGTCACAAATGCAGGAGACCTGAAACCCCAGCGCAATGCGAGAAGATTCCTTCATCAGGGACACTCAGAAATCTAGGCCCCGAGCCAGAAATGGCACTGTTCCTTGGCCGCCACCGAGGTGGGTGGTGGAGCTGGCGCAAGAGGACGCTGAGTGAGTGCTCTCGGAGCTCTGGCGACATGTGCTGACGATCTGCGGAAACAGCCGCGTCCGCTCCGTGCACGCAGACAGCCTTTCCCTGTCCTGGCCAAGTGTTAGCCCAGACGGCTGGAGGACAGAAAGCGTGCCCCAGACCGGCCTGCCTTAGGGAGATTTCCTACCGGGCTGGGAAAAGCGCAGGAAGCAGTGACGCGGAGGAAGGCGGGCCCCACGGGCACCTCGAGATCTGTTCACCTGCGGCTGCCTAGAGCTCTCTGCGCCCTGTGCAAATGTGGCTTCACCACATAGCTTTCCATTCCCCTTGACCCCTCACATCTCTTCAGTGACAGCCCCAAAGTGTCATCCTCCAGTTTTACTTTTAGGATTTGCTCCCTTCTGACACCTTCAAAATACTTGTCCCCAGTGTAAGTCTGTTGTTTTTGTGGCTCCAAACTCTACAGCTCCTGGGAATCCTAGGCCTGGTAAAAGCAAGATCTGTGTCAGTTAATCCTAGCATCTCCAGGGTCTGCATCTCAGTTTTTTCATCCCCAAAATAGAGATGAAGCCAGGTGTGGCAGTGCACATTTGCAATTCTAGCCTTTCGGAGGCTGAGGCAAGAGGATCTTTGAAAGTTTGAGGTCAGCCTGGGCTATATAGTGAATTCAAGGCCACTCTGAACTACATAGCAAGGATTTGCTAAAGGGGGAACAAGAAGTACTACTTATCTAATAAAAAATTTTAAATTAATACTTTATTTTCACTGATAAATGAAAATTTTATATAATTGTCATATTTAACATGTCATTTTTATTTACTTTTGGCAATGCTGGCAACTGAACCTAGGGCCTTCACACTGACAGCTACATCCCTAAGCCTTTTTATTTTTTATTTATTTGTTTGTTTTTGAGACAAGGTCTTGTCATGTAGTTCAGGCTGGCCTTATACTAGCAGCGATCTTCCTTCCTCAGCCTCTCAAATGCTAGGACTATATGTGTGTGTGATACTATGCCTGGCCGATTTTTTATTTTGAGACAGGCTTCTGCTAAGTCACTGAGTTGTCCAGGTTGGACTCAAACTTGTGATCCTTCTGCCTCAGCCTCCTACAGTTAGGGGATTATAAGTGTGTGCCACCCTGTGCAGCTGGTTTTGAAATATGTTAGAATGGGATTCATTGAGCTAGTTCACAGAGGCATTACCTCATATACATTCTTATGATGATAGCTCTTAAAATCTACTGTCTTACCAATTTCCAGAACACACTATGTTGTTATTACCTAAGTCATCTTGTTGCACAATACATCTCTTTAATTTATGCCCCCTATCTAATCATAGGATTTTATGAACAGCAAATTATTGGTACCTATGAAAGGTAAAACATCACTAGAATATAAAGGCTCAATAAATATGAACTATCTGTCAAGGACCTGTGTTCAGAATCTCAGAATCAGCTCTGACTCATCTCTTATCTCACCCCAGGGTTAGAACTAGGTTTGAATCTTGGCACTCCCAATTAGTAATTGTGTGACCTTGGGCAAGTTGCTAAGGAGCTTCACGTTCCTTATCATAAAACAGGAGACATAACTTTCCTGTAGGGCTGTTATAATAATTTAATAATGATAGGCTGAGGCTGAGCAAAGGGATGCACACACCTGTAATCCCAGCACTCAAGAAGCTGAGGTAGGAGGATCATTGTGAGTACCTGTCTCAAAAAACAAGGCAAGCAACAATAGCACAATGATTGTATTTTTAGGTAAATAATTCTCTTATAGTGGCGTCAGTGTACATTTTTTCTTTTTAAATGTGCTTTCTTTTAAAAAAGGATTTTTTTGTTTCTTTTGAGGCCAGGTCTTGCTATGTAGTTGAGGCTGGCCTTAAGCTTGCAGCAATACCGTTGCCTCAGTCTCCCAGGTGCTGGCACTACAGTGTTTTTTTCTATTGGTTTGTTTTGTTTTGTTTTTTGAGACGTGGTCTCACTGTAATTTACTCTGGCCTTGAATTTACTATGTACCCCAGGTGGGCCTTGAACTTGTAGTAATCTTCTTGCTTTAGCCTCTCGAATGCTGGGAGTACAGGCATGTGCCAATATGCCTGGCAAATGTGCTTTATCTTAAAAATATATTTATTTATTTAAAATATAGACTACAGAGCTGAAGCTGGGCGTGGTGGCTCCTCCTGTAATACCACCATTTGGGAAGCTGAGGAAAGACTGAGGTTACCCAGTGAGCTCAAGGCCAGCCTGACTCCAAAGAAGAGAACACGGAGCTGAGATGTGGCTCAGTGACGAAGCACTTGCCTCACGTGCACGATGCCCTGGGTTTGATCCCCAGCACTGCCACGAGAAAGTCATAAAACACAGAACATGTCGCGGTGTTGCAAGTCAGGCTTGTGCAGAGGCCATGCCGATCCTTTCTGTATTGTTCTGGTTTTACTACATGTGCGGCCAAAGCAAGCACCTTCGATGAGTTTTCTGATGAACGTAGATTACTTGAATAACAGTAATGATGCCAGATGGTCTACCTATCATATTATTTCAGTCTTCATCACAACCCTACAGGTTAAATTTTATTAACCCTATTTTACAGATGAGCAAACCAAGGCCCAGAGAGGTTGCATTGATTCTTTGAACACATTCTGAAATGTGCTGAAATGATTTGGCGCCTCATTATGGGTCCTATCTCTTCCCCTTTCCACCTAAGCTTCTGCAAAGCAGTATGTACAATGCATAGCGAGCACCTTTGAACACATGGGTTAGATGGTTGGATGGATGGGTAGGTGGGTGAATGGATGGATGCCCCACTGTCCTGCCAGGGTCCAGGAGCCTGCTGCCGATGCCATTCTGACTGCTCTCAACCTTGGGCCCAAGCATGGAAAACAAAGGTCTGAGACCTTTGGGTATGGGAGGGTAGGGGTATGGGAGTGTGCGGCTCCTCCCAGGAAGGACAGTGATTAATTTGTCCACTAGAGGCCGCCGTAGGCTGGATTTTACAGCTCTCGGGGCTGAGGGATAACGCGGCTGACCTTGCGCTGGAGTCTTCCAACCCGTCTGTTCTAGAGCCCCGAGGCTCTGAGACAGTCTACCAGAGCCTCGAGCTGCTGCTTCTTCCAACAGATCATCAGAGTCTCAGATCTAGAGAATGGACTGGCGAGTTCCAGCTGCCCTTCAGCCGAGTGCGCAGATGTGGATCAGTGCGGGCTGTGTACGTGCTGCGCGCGGGACTGCGAGAGGAGCTTGGGGAACAAGACGACTCTGTTCCTGCCCTCTCCACGAGCTGTGCAGAACAATAAGCTGGGACATGATTTCTGTGCATAGCTCAGTCTCTCTGGGCTTCCGTTCTCTGTGGGTTATCAGTCCCTCCGAGGGAAATGAAACAAGCCAGGAGCAAAGGACTTTTGCCCGCATTTGCAGGGTCAGTGCAGAACCTCCACCTCTTTGGAGACGGGAGGACCCCCTATTTTGTCTTGGTGTGTCTGAGACATCTGGGATCATCCTGGGCACTGGGACTAAAGAAGCAACAGCGAAACTTTTCTTTCTTCTCTGTTTTTTGAGAAAGGGTCTTGCTATTTATTTCAGGCCAGCCTTGCACTGACTGTGCAGCTCAGTCTGATCTCAAACTCCCAGTGGTCCTCCTGCCTCAGCCTCCCTCATGCGGAGATTACAGGCCTGCGCCACTATGCCCAGCCTTAAGGCAGTTTTCCTGCTTTCTCTTCTCACAGTGGTCTGGGGGCTTCATTTGGGAATAGAGGCTGAATCTCCATATTTGGAGATGGGAATCAGCCTGCTTGTCTGCTCACCGATTTCTCTGTGCTTCTTTCTTTGCTTTACTCCTTTTCCTCTGATTATCTGTGACATATTTATCAAATGCATGAATGACCTGGGGCATGCTCCCCAGAAACATGAGGTAAAGGGACTTCAAACAAAGCTGGGAAAACGAGGTAGAAACCAACGCCCACGCAATGCAGTGATTTTCCAAGTGCAAGCTGCTTGCTGAGGTCATTGCTGGGGGTAGATCTCTGGGGACTGGAGTGTAGAAAGCTTTTCTTCCCTCCTTCCTTCCCTCCCTTCCCCTTCCTTCCTTGCTTCTTTCCTGGCACGAGTTGTCAGGGCTTCCAGGATAATCATTCTACCTGCTCAGGAGAGGTTTGCAGAGGAGGAGGTTCCAAACGCCCCTCCCCGCTGCTCACTGGCTGGGCCTGGCAGGGGCTCCGAGGCCCTTAAGTTCAACATTCCTGAGAAGCCACTCCTGAGTCAGAGGCCCAGAAACAGCTGAGGCAGCCCCATCCCAGCATCTTGGCTCTCTCTTCCCTCTTACTGTCCAAAAACTACTCCCTCCTTAGCTATTTGGATGAGACCAGAAACCCAAGCAGAGGTTGGAGTCTGGCTCAGCCAAGTCTATAAAATGGATTTGGCTCCTGCATCGCCTCTTAGGCTACAGCCGTTTGTAAAGGTCTGTGTGTTTCAGGTGCCACCTAGACCAGGAAGCCCACAGGGCAGTGGAGGCTCAACCTGTGCCTGCCCGTCTCAGTCCCCGGTGCAGCCATTGTGGGGCTGCCCTGGGAAGGGGGTTATTATTAGGACTTAGCTCAAGTTAAAACAGTAGCATTTCCCTAGGCAATTGGCCAGAATGGCCTCTCTGCCTGGCTGTGGGGCCCGGGACATGCCAGGGCAATGGCAGAAAGCTGACTCGGGGCGGCATCAGGGAGGAGAAAAGCCCTTCCCACCCAGCAGCCAAGAGAGGAGATGAAGCTGCCCAGGGCCCTGTTGTGAGGGCTGTCCTCTGCCAGCTCTGTTCATGGCCCCTCTCCTGACGCAGATTCCCAAGGCCCCCTATTTCCTAGGGCGCCCAGTGGAAGGCCAGAGCTCCCCTCATTCCCTGAGCACCGTTCATCCTGCAGGATCTTCTAGCTGAGCCAGATGTAATGGCACGCCTGTAGTTGCAGCACTCAGGAGGCTGAGGCAGGAGGATGGTGACAAGTCTGAGGCCTCCCCAGGGCACTTCTAGTTTTCCTGATAATTCATTCAGGCCCTACCTTGGCCAGTTTCTTAAGACTGTGACTTTGGGCACATGGTTCGTTTTGGTGAGCCTTAGATTCTTTGTATTTCAGGTGGGATGAAAACATCTGTCTTTCTCATCAGGCTGCAGCAGGGGTCAGATGAGATCACGTCTACGCAGGTGACTTGGACACTCATGAAGCACACTTGGGATAAAGCATCGTTATCTTCATGAAGGAATTCTAGTTTCTTAAAGCCTCTTCCTCTTCATCTATCTTGTCTGGCACTTGCTGTAAAGTTAGTGCTGAAATCTGAACCGAGCCTGGAGCCCAGCAGCACTGAGCCAGGCTCTTCTGCCCCGTGCTGCAGTGCCTGCTCAGGGAGACAAGCCCACGCCCCTGCTCTGCCAAGCTGGCTCTTTCCCCTCTAATCAGACTCCTCCAGTCCGGTGTGCCTGCAGGGATGACAAAGGAACCCAAAATAGCACAGGCTCTGCAAACGCTGCTGGGGCCTGGGCCTGGGCAGACGCGCGGCCTGTCACCTGTGGGCCTGTCCAGGCTGCCCAGCCGGGTGCAGCCCTCTGCCTCCCAGGGTCTGGCCTGTCTCCCTGTGCAGCCCCGGATGACAGGGACTCCTGCCAGCACCTTGGGTGGTGGGATTGGGTGACTACCTAGAAAGCTGCCTTGGCTAGAGGTACAGGGAGGAGGTTTACTGCTCCCTCACCAACTCTGCACCCCTGCAGGCTTGAGCCCTCCTTATGCCAAGAGGCCAGGTGAGCTGAGCTGGGACTCGGGAGGGCGGTGGCCTGGGCACCAGGCATCTGATTCCCAAGACCCTGCTGCTGGCAGGCCCTGGCTTGTCAGTCTACAGAACCAGTTTGGTGCCCGGCACACAGCTGCTGGCTCAGCACTGCGCCCTCAGGGCCTCCTATGACTTATCCAGGTGGGAGTGGTCTGGCTGAGGCCAGATTGACAGGAGGAAGCTTACAGCTGGGAGCGATGGTAGAAACGGAAGTTCTAGCAGCAAGAGCCTCCGATGCTGAGCCCTTCTGTAAGGCTCCTTATTTTAAGCAGCTCTTTCCAGGTTACATGAGTCTACCCTTAGAACTTTCTTCCTCCTCTTCCACTTCCTCCTCTTCTTTATCTTCTTCTTCCTATTTTTTGAGACAGGGTCTCGCTTTGCAGTTCAGGCTGGCCCTGAGCTCAGCCTCCAACTCACATCACAGCAATCCTCCTGCCTCTGCCTCCCGAGTGCTGGGATTACAGGCGTGAGCCACCACGCCCGGCACTGTGGTGTGTGGTACTGGTTGCTGCTGGGCGTGAGTCTCCAAACCCAGGATGGTATATGGTTACTGGGGGTTGAACCCGGGCCCTTGTGCTTGTAAGACAGGCACCAGAACCACTGAGCTAACTCCCTGCCCCCCCCTTTTTTTTTTTAAACAAGGCCTCACTAGGTAATTCAGGTTGGCCTTGAACTCACAGGGATCTCCTCCCCTGGCCTCCTGAAGGCTGGGGTGACAGGCGTGGACCGCCACTCAAAACTCAGTTACCCCTTTAGACAAGGCAAGAGGGCTCCAGTGTTAGTAGTCTCTGCTTCTCCCTCTTCCCTCACATCCGGCCTGCTTTCTTCTCTGTGTCGCCTTTTCGCCTTCCCACGTGCTTCCATCTGTGGGCCCTGGTTCACAGTTCAGCTTCTCACAGTAGCCAGGAGTC
Organism: Petromus typicus; assembly: GCA_004026965.1. Classification (NCBI taxonomy): domain Eukaryota; kingdom Metazoa; phylum Chordata; class Mammalia; order Rodentia; family Petromuridae; genus Petromus; species Petromus typicus. Next base: position 28,062 of record PVIR01005268.1, read on the forward strand.
CTGTGGTCCGTGTCCCTAATACTTTGCTTTCCCTTCTCCCCTGTATCCCACAAGCCAGGGAGCCAAGTGATTCCAAATATCTTGACTTCTGTTGACCAAATATGTTCATTATTTCTGCTTCTCTAGTCCTGTACTGTGGCACTTAATTCCCGGGGTCACAGACTACCTTATCTTTATGCTGTTAAATATACACATGCTATCATTAAGACAGATTTTGATATCTACTACTCAAAATCACACCCAAAGCACAAAGGGAAATGGGTGTTATTTCTTGGCTTTGGTTTCTAAAGGGCTGGGTCTTGGTAAAGGAAAGGATTTTAAAAAAGAATTTTCTAATCTTGTTTTAGAATTTACCACTACTCCACAAATATACACAAAGTGAGATTGGGCCAGGGGTGGCACCACACTGCTGTAATCCCAGCAGTTGGGGCAGCAAGATTTCTGTGACTTTAAGGCCAGCCTAAACTACATACTGAGACCTTGCCTCAAAAAACGAACCAGACAAACCAAAATTGGAATGTACTGTGTTCTCTGTCTCCCTCCAGATAAAAGTTCCGTGAAAACAGGCAGCATTGTGCCCTCAGTGCTAGTAAACCTCTGGCCTCATAGTAAAAATCCCAAAGGAACCCTTGTCGGTGGGCAGATGGAAGGGTGCTGGGTGCTGCACCCTTACTTCTTAGTGCTTCTTACTCCGCCTTCACGCCCCCTAGAGTACTGGAGAGGCTGAGAAATGAGGCGGTTGGACGACTCTAGTTCCTGTCTTTCTAGAGGCTTGATCTTCCCCAGGTCTGGAATGTATCAAACCTCACGCTCTATTTTGCCTCAAATCAAGCCCGCTGGAATAGAGCCTCTGCAGCACAGCTGCCCGTGAGTCACCGCACCAGGCGGTACACACGCTGCCTTGGATTCCAGCTCCAGGCCAGAGCCCCACCCAACCCCCATCACCTTGCTCTTGACACAAGACCTGGGCAGCAGTGCCAGCCCTCGAAGCGCTCACACCTGCTTTCATAGACCTGGTGCCCAGCCAGCCTTGACTCCTGTCTTGACCTAACACTGGCTCAGGTACAACCTTGATTTTGATGCTGGATACATTATCCTGGCCTACTCCATTTGTTCCCCTTCCTTCCTTCCTTCCTTCTTTGGGAGCAATTATAAAACTTTTGCATTCATCTGACATTTACAGCTCTATACAGTCATTACCATCTTTTTTTTTTTTTTTTTTTGAGACAGGGTCTTAGTACGTCATTCAGGCTAGCTTTGTACCTACCACCTACCCCTAGCTGGCCTCAAACTTCCAGCAATCCTCCTGCCTCAGCCTCCCAAGTGGTGGAACTACAGGCATGCGCCACTGTGACCTGTACTCATTACTATTTTAGGAAGGAGAAAAAAGTGACCCAAGGTGAAAATGTCTAAGGGGTAAGCAGAAGGTGAAATTACAAGGGGTAAGCAGAAGGAGAATCACAAGGGGTAAGCAGAAGACCAGTGTCGGACTCCGGTCTTCCAACCTCACCCAGTGCTGCAGGAGTTTGGTCGCTCTCGCTCCTCGGATGGCATCTGCTGTCCAGGGGCCTGAACGACCTTACAGGACAGATGTCAGGTGCTCATCAGCAGTGGTGATACAGGCTGAGCAGCCCTGATTAAAAAGTCTGCATCCAAAAATGAGGCAAAATCCGGAGCTTTGTGAGTGCCAAGTTTCCACTTGAAAGGCAGGCACACTAAAAATATTGTGTAGATTTTGCTGTGTATGTAAAACAGAGATGAATTTTGTGTTTATTTATTTAGTCAGTTTTTGAATTGCATGTTTAGACTTGAGTCTCATTTTAAGATATCTTGTTGTGTCAACTACAACATTCTGAAATCAGAAAAGATACAAAGGCCAAAGCATTTCTGATCCCAAGCACTTCAGATAACGAATACTCAACCTGTAGTAATAATAACCTTAACACAGCTGGGGCACCGCCCGTGGCAGAGGCCTGCCTGTCTCTGCAAGGCTTGGGCTTGATCCCTAGTACTACATATAAAATAATCTTAACCTATTGGGTCTCTGTCTGTGTCTGTCTGTCTGTCTGTCTGTCTCTTCTTTCCAGTGTCTTGTGATATAGTCCAGGGTGACCTCAAACTTGCTATCCTCGTGCCTCAGCCTCCTTAGTGCCAGAGTTACACATGCGAACCATACTCAGCTTTGCTGGGCAATTTCTCTGTGACAAACAGAATGTTATTGGGAGGCTGAGGAAGGAGAATCACAAGATAGAGTCTAGCCTGTGCAACTTAGCAAGATTCAAATAAAGTAAAGTAAAACAACAGCAAAGGCAGGCTAGGGTGTAGTGGCAGAGCAACTCTGGATTTGATATCCAGTACTACAAAAGAAATAAGTGAATTTGAGACCAAGACTCTCTGATGTCAACTACAATTCACTTCAAACCTTACAAAGGAATGAGATGGACGCAGGAAGAGGCAAGAGCCTGGTGGGTGTTCTTCCAACCATGTGCCTTCCATGCGTTTGCAGCCACAGGGCCAAATGCTAGGGTCCAGTGTATGATGGCCAAAATTGGGTCAAAAATGAGTCATGCCTTTGTGGGAGTGACTCACCATGATGTCTGCAAGGAAGCTGGCAGGAAGCTTCAGGGGCTGTTGCGGGCTGGTCACTGCCGCGCAGTTGGAGGGCCCGGAAGCTGCTGTGAATATCCTTTGTGGGTTCCACACAGAATTGTGCCTGCAGTTCTAAGACCCATGCTTAGGGTTGATTTTTAAAACTTTTTCGTTTTAAGTTTTTTGAGACAAGGCCTTGCTTTGTAGCTCAGGCTCGCCCTGAACTCACTATGTAGCCCAGGCCAGCCTTGAACTCACAGCAATTCTCCTGCCTCTGCTTCCCGAGTGCTAAGATTACAGGTGTGAGCCACCACGCCTGCGAAAAACTATTTATTAGCAGAAAAAGAAAAAAGGATTTACCATAGCAGGTACCAGTTCCCTGGTTGGCTTGAAGGAAGAGGCCAGCCCGGCACAAGTGGTTAGGACTTTCCCTGTAGGAAGTCTTTTATTTTTTTGTTTTCTTCTTTTTAAATTTGGATTTGTTGTTTGTTTGTTTGAGGTAACATTTGGCTATGCATTTCATGCTGGCTTTGAACTCACTATGTAACCCAGGCTGGCCTTGAATTTGTGGTTACCCGCCTGCCTAATCCCCTGGGATTAGGGGCATGTGCCATCATACCCAGCCTGTTCTACTCTCTGACTCTATGAATTTGCCTATTCAAAATACGTGCATGATTAGAAGTATATAATAAGTAGCATTTTGCGTGTGGCTTATTCATTTAGCTCAATGCTTTTAAAAGTCATTCACGTTGCAGCATGCATCAAAATTTCTTCCCTTCTAAAAGCTGAATAATATGCATGTATGATTCATTTTTTTTTTAGCCATTCATTAACTGGTGGACATGTGGCTGCTTCTACCTTTTGGGGACATCATGTTGTCATGAACATGATTGCGCCCATGTCTGTGTAAGTCTCTGCTCTTTTTTTTTTTTTTTTTGGACATACACCTAGGAGTGAAACTGCTCCATCATAGAGTAATTTTGTGATTAACTTTTTTTTTTTTTTTTTTTTTTGGTACTGGAGGTTTAATACAGAGACTTCACACTGAACTCATCCCCAGCCTTTTAAAACATATTTTAAAAGTTTTGAAAGAAGGTCTCTCAGAGTCACCAAGTTGCCCAGGCTGAGCTTGAACATGTGAACCTCCTGCCTGCCTCAGCCTTCCAGCATGCTGAGGTTATAGGAACACAGCACCACACTGGGCTGTGATCCACTTTTTATCATGGATGTGATAAAACGGGTGTGAGGTAGGACGTGGGGCTCCTGTGGAGCATCGTGTACCTCATATCTGAGTGCTCCAGACTCTGGGATCTGCTCCTCCCCCCAAGGACCCCACTGGCTGCACCCAAACCTGGGGAAAAGGCATTCCTTCGGCAGTGACACCACATGGGTGCAAGCAGGTGACACGCTTTTCTCCTGTGGTCTTTGGTCTCTCTCCTTCACAGTCACCCTCTTACATCGAGCTGGAGGAAGAAACGGCACAGATTCTGGAAAGAGAATGAACTCAATTTCTCAGGCCTGCAATGTTCTGAGCGCCTTTTTCCGTGTAGTGTTCCAGACCAGAGGCGCCTGACGCCATGGGGACTAACTTTTCCTCTGACCTGCCACTGACCTCAGAGTGAGGATGGCATCCAGAGCCCAGGGCAAAATTGTTTCTTGGTGCCATCAGAACCCAGGGGAATATTTTGTATTCCTCAGCTCCAGCCCTTAAACCAACTGAATCAGATGCTCCCCTAGCCCCTGCCTTTGCCTAGGGTCATCTCTGGTGGTGTAGGTCTTGGAGGCAGACGTTGGGTGTGGTGATTCACCTCCTGGGCGATCCTCATGACTCTTCAAGGGGAACTTGGAGACCTGGAATTTTGGACAAAATTCCCTGATCACATTCCCAGAACCCAGGCTCTCTGGGCAACATGTGTTTACATTGTTGAAAACTTACATCCTTTCTGTGGACTTCTAATGTTCATAGGAGGGTGCGTCAAACCTGTCCCCGTGTCCACATCAACCCGTCAACCTGGCCCTGTGGGCTGCCACTGCCCAGGGTTGCTTCAGCCCAGTCTGCGTGGCTGGTGTTGCTTAGTGCAGGGCCAAGTGCATGACGGCCTCGGGTTCTGACCCCAGTGCCGGGTAGGGGAAAAGCACCCAGTGTACATTTCTCTTTCTTTCAGCCACTTCTGTCTTCTGCAAAATCAGGTGGAAAAAATACCCTTCTACATTGCACAAAAGGGAAAATGGAGGCCAGGAGGGAAGTGACTCAGAAAGGTTCTCAGATGAAGTAAGCTTCATTCTCTGGCCATAGAACCACAACTTTCCTATAGGCAGTCACATCATTCTCAAGAAGAAGCTTCTGGCCAGCCATGGTGGTGTGCATGTGAAATCCCAGGCAGGACTCAGGAGGCTGAGGCAGGAGAATCCATGGGAGTTCAAGGCTGACCTGAACTACATACGGAGACCCTCTCTCCAAAAAATAACAACAACAAACAACAAAAAACAGGAAGTTTTCACATGATGTGCTTAGGCATGTGGTCTCTGGACTCCAAAGGTGATACAGGGATGCTGTGAGGCTCTGTCCCCCTTGTTCTTTCCGTTCCAGTCCATGAGTTTATTGTCCTTCAAATATGAGTTTCATGGGCCAGCCCCTCAAATGAAAAGTTTAAGCCCTTTCCAACGCAAAAACCCAAGACCCTTTAACTTTGGTAAAGCAATAGCTCCCAATGATAGGAAAGATGACAGCCAACTATGTTGGCACAGGCCTGTGAGAGGCTGAGGCAGGAGGATCACCATGAGTCTGAGGCTAACCTGGGCTACAAAAGACCCTACTTCAAAAACAAACAAAGAAAACACCAAGACAGGAATGATGACCACTACCCAAGTCTGAGCTCCTCCCGTGCACTCTTACTTCCCCATTCAATGCCTGCTCATTTGAATTCTCACTCCCACAACTTCCCCCATCCTGCTTTTCTTCCCTTTTGGTCTGGCCCAAGCCCACACGAAATCTAAGTTGCTGTCTTCAGCTTTCTATGTGTCAGCTGAGATTGGTGATACTTTTGAGGGTTTTTTGTTGTTGTTGTTGTTTTTTGTTTTTTTAGGTTTTTTGAGACAGGGTCTCACTTTGTAGTTCAGGCTGACCCTGAGCTCAGCCTCCAACTCACATTGCAGCAGTCCTCCTGCCTCTGCCTCCTGAGTGCTGGGATTACAGGCATGAGCCACCATGCCTGGCACTGTGGTATGTGGTACTGGTTGATGCTGGGCCCAGTATGGTATGTGGTTACCGAGGATCAAACTTGGGTCCTTGCAATTGCAAGACAGGCGCCGGAACCACTGAGCCAAATCCCTGGCCCAACTTTTGAATTTTCAGTAAAAAACTTATACATATTCAAGAATCTCCAGTGGCTTCCTGGGGTACAGCAGGTCAAGTGCAGCCATTCACCCAGTTTTTAAGACCTTTTCTAATCAGACCTTAGCCTACCTAATTGTTCCTCCTTCTCATTTCCCAGCAGTGTGAGGCGTTCCCTTTCTGGGCCAAACTTCTTGTCATTTGTGTACATACACTGCAGCTAAACACATGCGAGGTTTGTTCTCTGAGCTATAAATTGTTATTCTCAGTCACTGTCTTTTTTTCCAGAAATTTTGTGTGTGAAATTTAATCTTTGCCTGCCCTCTACCAATCCTTGCCTAACCCATCTTTTTTTTTTTTTTAATTGAAATCTTTATGGGTACATTACATATACACGTCATGATGGCACTCAACAATGAGAATTTGTACCAGTGTATGACACAATCCCATTCTCATTTTTTCCCATAGCCCCATCCACCCTACCACCCCCACCCCCTATATACATAAACTTTGTTTCCTTTCTCTTTTGTCATAATCTCATTATTTTTCCCCCTTCACCCCATTTCGCTTTGATTATTTTCTATTTCACAATATATAACATACATTCGAGAACTCATTTACATCTTTATTTTCTCAAAGCAGAGAAAAGACACGATATGTACTCGTCTGTGACCTATTTATTTCACTTATGAGGTTCAGGGCCAGGAGATCTCTAAATTTACTGTCTCAGTTCTCTAAGCTTTTACTGCAATTATGGCACAGGTATAGTATTTATACACATTGCATAAAATGTATCACCTTAACCATTTAAAGTGTATACTTGAGTAGCCTGACTGCATTGCACACCAGATTTCCAAAAAAATTTTTTTTTTTTTGAGACAGGATCTCACTCTGTAGTTCAGGCTGGCTCTGAGCTCAGCCTCCAACTCACATCACAGCAATCCTCCTGCCTCTGCCTCCCGAGTGCTGGGATTACAGGCGTGAGCCACCGCGCCCTGCACTGTGGTATGTGATACTGATTACTGCTGGGCGTGAGTCTCCACACCCAGTATTGTATGTGGTTACTGGGGATCAAACCGGGTCCTTGCGCTTGTAAGACAGGCGCCGGAACCACTGAGCTAAATTCCCGGCCCCCACCTTGTCTTTGTTTTTTGAGATGGGGCCTCACGAGTTGACCAGCCTGGTCGTGGACTTCTGGGCTCAAGTGATTCTCCTCCTTCAGCCTCCTAAGTAGATGAGGTTACAAGCATGTGCCACCTCGCCCAGCTTATTTTTTGGTTTTGTTTTCTGAACAATAGCCATCCCATGGCTAATGGTTTTAGTGTTTCCTGTAAATTTAATTTGTCTTCTTAAGCAGATTTCAGACTTCTTCAAATAAAGGATATTTTCCTGTTTTTGTCAGGGCCCTCAGAAGATCTAACATGCGCTAAGTGTGAATCAAGTACTTTCAAGTATCTTCTGGCTGACTGGAAATACACAGGTTGAGTTGAAGTCGGTTCTTTCACTTTTAGAGCTTAGGGTAGAATTGCCTTTGCAAACTGAACAAGCTGTCTACAAAGTTTTATGGAGCAGAGGATCTGCACAGGGGGCAATGTCATTATCACCTCCTCAAAACGCAAATAGTGTGGTCATCGCACAAAGTCTAGGTTCATTGTCCCTTAGATTAGGTTTACCTGGCTGTAAAAGCAAAATACTATTCAAATGGAACCACAAGTCTCTAGAAAATTTTTTAAAAGCAAACAAATAAACAAAACTTAACCTTGAGAAGTTTAGGAGAGGCCAGTAGAGGAAAAGGGAGGAAAAAAACTAAAAATGAGAAGAAAAGAGGAAAACAGCACAGATAGAAAAGTAGGAGTCTGAGGCTGCTGCTCAGTGGTAGAGTATTTCCCTAGCATGTGCAAAGGCCCTGGGTTCGATTCTCAGCATCCTACACAGGTGAAGTACTAATAAGCCCAGGTATTCTCTCTGCTTTGCTCTGAATTTGACTTCCTTTCTCTTGATTCTCCTAAGGTCTTGGGAACTCGATTTCTCATTCACTGTCATTTTGAACGAGGCTCTATTCTCTAACCTCTTTTGGTCTCTATATGAAAAAGTCATCCCTTTGGCATTTTACAGACGAAACCATCAGTAGGAATCTAAAAGAAGCCCAGGTAAACGCGCTGAAGCAATGACTGTCTGGGAATGGATTCTCTGGAAGTCACTCAGGGGTGGGGTGGTTGGCTCCACGCTCTCAGGTGTTGATTCGCTTCCTTGCTTCCTCTCTGTCTGGGCAGCCGCCCTCCGAGGTCCACCTCGCAGCCTGGCTTTTCCTGCCTTGCTGCCCACTGGTCTCCACCTCGAAGGGTGGGCTTGGAGAAGAAGTGTGTAAGGTGGAAAGTTAGTGGTTCGGTTGGACATTTCCAGGTGAAGAAAATGAACCAAGCTATGCATTGGCATAGTGGGGAAATGTGATTTTCCCAAAATTTACCATGGAGCTAGCCAGCAGGGACTAAAACTCCTACAAACTATGAGTGAAATGAACCTTTCCCCCTTTAACTTTGGGAGTCTGATGTTTTGTCCCAGCAACTAGAAAAGTAACTAACATAAGCATTTCTTCCCTTCTCATGAAAGGTAGGAGACAATCTTATCATGGTAATTATCAGTGCAGGCCTTTGGGGTGAGGGTGTGGATCGAGGTTAGATAGCCCTTAGCTTGAGAGAGGCCCTGAGTTTGACTCCCAAAACTATCGCAGCAAAGCCACAGGCTTTGGAGCAAGGTCCCTGGATTTCATCCAGTACAATACTGGTGTGTGACTTTGGGCAGGTTGTTTAACTCCGAGCATCAGTGGCCTTATCCAGAAAGTAGGGATGATATTGCATAACCCGCAGTGCGGATTGAACACATTGATGCACAGAGAGCTGTTATCCTAATACCTGCTCAACACCAGGCATGCGCAGTGCAGCAGAGAGTGGGTATTGTTATTTTTCCACTGAGGAGCCCATCATGGAAATGTGGGTGAATAATGGTTGTAGAAAGGGAGGGCCGGCTATGGATGGTTCCAGGTGGCCTCACAGATACACAAGCATACCTAGAAGACACAGTGATTCTAGTCAAACAGAACAGTGGCTGCCTGTAGTAAACAAAAAGAAGGAGATTTTTATCAAAGTCTGGCCAGTGCTGGCTCCACAGGAACCAATACAGACAGGATGGGGGCAGCTGGATCTCCTCGGACGTCATCATGGGTTAGAAGTAGGACAATTGAGAAAGCAGCTCAGCAGCGCGCCCTGCCTGACAAGCGCAAGGTCCTGAGTTGGATCCCCAGAACAGGGGGAAAAAAAAAAAAAGTAGAAGTAGGAAGATTCCCCCCTCTAGGCATGAGCTCTGACTCCCTTCCTGTTTGAATGTTATCCTGTCTCCAAAGTGGCTGCTCACACCTGGAATCAAGCAGGCGGGATTTAGGGCCCAGCTCTATCCCTGGCCTGCGGTGTGACTGTGGGAAGATCGCTAAACCCCCTGAGTGTCAATTTTCTCAGTCATAGCTGAGCTTGGTGGAAAGCAGGCCAGCGATCCCAGCTTCCTGGGAGACTGGGACAGGGAGATGATCACTTCAAACCCTATAGCAATTTAGCAACTTAGTAAGACTCTAAATCAAAATAAAAAGTAAAGAAGGCTAGAGGGGTAACTCAGCTTGGGGAGAGGCGGTGCATTCTTTAAAGACTGCAAAAAAGAAAAAGGACTTGAAGAAAAGAATATCATGCAACTGTAAGCTGGTTATTATAAGTATATATATTTTAATTATTTATTTCGTTTTTGGATATAGTGTCTTGCTGTGCTGGCCTCAAGCTCCTGGGCTCAAGCATGCCTCCTTCCTCTGCCTCTCAAGTAGTTGGGATCCGGGTACGTGCCGCTGCACCAGCCATAGTATCTATCTCTAATGAGGACAGATAAGATCCCTCTGAAGACAACAGATGTCCTGCCCTTAATATGGTCCCCAGAATAAACAAGGAACATCCTGGTTTGGATATCACCCGTGCCCTGTTCCTCTTGCTTACGCTGCGTCTCTGGGGAACCCTGCTATGGTCCTGCTCCCTCTCCCCACAGATATCCATGCATTCAGCGGCTGCCCCCAAACCTTCCCCAGAGGCTGATCAAGTCGTTCTCAGCCACTGCTTACAGGAGGGAACACCTGCCGCCCTTGAGCAGAGAAGACGGAGACCGAGGGTGGGGAAGGGCATGATCAGGAAGGAGGGCGCCGAGCGTGTGGAATAGAAGTGGAGAGGGTGGAAATGTGTCACAAAGTTCCCAAAATCTATGGGTTCTCAATTTCAGTTTCAATGAATGAAGTCAGATGATTCATTTCCCTTCACTAGCCTGTATTTGGCCTTTCTGTGGAATAGAAGAAGTGTTTACCTTTGCTTTAATAGAAAAGCATCTAGTATGCAGAATCTAGTTTACGAGAACCACGAGAATGCGAAATTATACCTCAAGTGATCTGTGGAAGCTATCTTGCTTTTGAACATGATTATTTACATTTATTTATTTTCGCGGTACCAGGGATTAAACTCATAACCTTACACTGGCAAGGCAGGTGCCGCACCACTGAGCGAAATCCCCAGCCCCTCCCCCCTTTTTTGAGACAGTGTCTTGTTTTTGTAGTCCAGGCTGGCCTGGAACTCACAGCGATCCTCCTGCCTCTGCCTCCTGAGTTTTGGGATTACAGGCATGAGCCACCACATCGGGCACTCTCCAGGCTGTGCTCTGTGGTACTCATTGCTGATGGGCCTGAGTCACCACAACCAGCATTATGGTATTTGGTTACTGGGGATCGAACTCAGGACCTTGTGCTTGCAAAGCAGGCACCAGAACCACTGAGTTAAATCCCTGGCCCTTCAAACCGCCCCCCCCCCCCACCTTTTGAGACAGGATCTCACTCTGTACGCCAGGCTGGGCTTGAACTCATTATATAGAGTTCAAGCATAATTATAATTTGTATATCACTAAGTACTGTAATCCTTCTGCCTCAGTCTCCCAAGTGCTAGGATTATAGGCGTGTGCCATTGGCTAAACAGGATTTTAAAAGATATTTCAGCTTGTGGCTGACCATATTTCTCTGAATGTCACTGACTTTGCAAGCCAGTAGTTCCTAGCTCCCTGCTCCAGTGCTTTGACCCTGGGCAGCCCCTCAGCTCCCAGGTAAAGACACATAACCACCTGTGCTCCCCTGGGCTCCAAGTGGAAGTTCCAGGGCTGATCCCTGATTTTAGTTTCCTTTTTTTTTTTTTGAGACAGGGTCTCGCTTTGTAGTTCAGGCTGGCCCTGAGCTCAGCCTCCAACTCACATCACAGCAGTCCTCCTGCCTCTGCCTCCCGAGTGCTGGGATTACAGGCATGAGCCACCATGCCCAGCACTGTGGTATGTGGTACTGATTGCTGCTGGGTGTGAGTCTCCACCCCCAGTATGGTATGTGGTTACCAGGGGATAGAACCCGGGCCCTTGTGCTTGGTGAGACAGGGACCAGAACCACTGAGCTAAATCCCTGGCCCCTGATTTTAGGTTTTTGGTGGGGAACTCGGAAAGCAGAAGGCCTGGAGAGTCATGACCAATGCTCCTTCAGGGCAACAAGTCCCTGACTTATGCAGTTATTGGATTTAAATTACAAATTTAAAAAAAACAAAAATTGGCCAGAACTCAAGACATTCATGCAGAGGTCTGGGCTTGCTGGCCTGGGTGGGGCTAGAAATTTGGCCAGGGATGGTGAGGCTGAGCACATGACGAGTTCAGGGGGCTGCAGTGGAGGGACCATCCTGGCCAGGGCTTCATGGTATTGACGACACAGTCTAACCTCAGGGTCCAGCTTCTGGGACCTTTGCTTTCCGTGAGTAAAGGCCCAAGTATGTGGCTTTCCTCCACCCCTTTCCACAGGCCACTGGGGGCCCCAAAGCCCTGATCCTCCCCTGTCACATTATAGGCCGGACATGGCTTCCTTCTGAAGCCATTGTCACCTTTAGCAGAGAGAAGGGGTCCTTAGACCACGGAAGCTGTGCCGCGGCGCACGTGGCCCTCTGGGAACCTCAGGGACTCTGCCTGTCTCCCCCTGAGAGCCAGGAAGTGCTGCAGGTCACAGGGGCCCAGATGAGGCGGTGAGTGGGAGTGAGGGCTGCGGAGGCGCAGCCCTTGCAGCTGTGTGTTGCAGCTGCTCAGTTCCTGGGGGCTGTGGGCCAAAGACACAGCATCCTCACTAACTGGAATCCTGCGATGGAGGCCAGCGTGACCTGGTCTTCTGGTCAATGAGCCAAAGTCGAGAAACTCCCAGGGTCGGAGTTAAGAGTCTACAAGGTCCACACTGACACCTCCAGCCTCTGGAACTGTGCCTGACACATAGTGGGCCCGTTGTAAATACTGAACAGGAGGAGAGAACGCACACTTTCACACAGGAGCGTGAGCTAGCTGATCCACCAAATGAGGCACAGGCCGGGCAGCATCTCCTCTGAGATCATTCAGCTCACGGTCTTTCTGCAGGACCACGTCAAATATCAGTGCAGCTGTTCAGAGCCCATCCTGTGCCTCCACAGAGGCTTCTCACAGGAGGAAGGGCCTTTCAGGGGTCTCACTTCCTGGAGGTACCATCAAGGCCGGGTTTAGACCCACATTTTTTCCTGCACACGTAGAGGCTTCTGTCTCTCTTTTTTAAAGCAGCTCCTACACCATTGTCTCTGACACCACAGCCAACTCAGGAAATCCGGACCCCTGAGATGCAGAGGCAGGATTGGTGGCCTTTCCTCTTGAAGCTGGGGAAGAATGAAATCACATATCTTCAGTTCCTTCTTCCCTTCTCACAGAAACTTCAGCTAATCCAGACCACAAAGAAAGTTCCTAGAATTCAGCAAGCAGCTAACTAGGGGTCTCAGAGCAATGTTTCCAAAAGGAGGTCTCCAAAGCTGGTGGCTGTGCTAGAGCTAAATATCTCAACTGGAACACTTGGAGTTTTTCCAGTACTGAGGAATGAACCCAGGACCTCATACATGCCAGCCAAGCACTGTGCTACATCTCAGCTCTTTTAAAACTCTGAGATAGGTTCTTGCCAAATAGCCAATGCTGGCCTTGAACTTGTGATCCTCTTGCCTCAGCCTCCCAAGTAACTGTGTAATTTTGTTCCTCTTTGTTTGGGTTGGAATATCTGACATTACTTGGCCATTTTCTCCACCTCATTCCATCTCTTTTTGTGGAGACAGTGAGGGACAGAGCATGGCGACAAGTGTCAGAAAACCTGAGGCCCTGTCCTGGGTTTGTCGCTCATTCATTAGAGATCTTTTCTTCATTTTCTTTCATCAGTAAAACAGGAAAAACAAACCCAGTCTGTATCACAAGTTCTTTGTAAATTCAGAGAGAAATAGTTGGCCTCCAAGATGCCTTTAAGTGAAGAAAAAAATACAAAAACTAGTATAAGCTACTCTCTCATGAATAAATAGGGGGGGTACCTTCTGGAGTGCCCCAGAACTCACTACTCTTACTTATTCACCGGTGAATTCACCCACTTGATTAAGATTTGCCAAGTGCTGAGTGAGATCCAAAGGTGCCTCAGATATGCACTTTGCCCCCAAAGAATGAAAAATCACACGGCACAACAGATGATGGGAGATGTCAAGAAGCTCTGAAGATCAGCAGTTTGGGAAGGGCAGTTCCGGGACACATCAGAGGCCCTAGCAAAGTCCACCCAGGTGAGGAGGTGGCAGCAGGGGAAATGAGGGTGTCGCACTGCCTAACGGACTCTGTCCAAGAGGAAATGAGGTCATCTTGCTCTCAAAGAATCGGCATGACAGCCTCCAGCCAAGTAATTGGGAGTCATGACAGCCGCTGGGGTAGCATGTGAATCATGACAGACTGCGGGGAATTTCCTAACAGCTAACCTAGGAGTTTCAGGGTAAGTCCTCGGGCTGCAACATTTCTGTTTACATTTTGATCACGTTTATTTACAACTAATGGGTTCTCAGATCTAAACAAAACTGGCCACAGACTTCTAAAGGACCTATGGAAGCTCTGACTCAGTGATCCCCTGAAGACCCATGGGTCAGCAGCACAGCGCTAGCTCTGGAGGATGATGGGGCGGCCACCTGCCTTCCCTGAAGCTGGACAGGCAACTTACACTTTCCACATTTGGAAGTGTGTGCTGGGCAGAGCGTAGAAGCCTTCCTCCTTCCTGCCTCTGGCCTCTCTCTCCTTGTTTTCTGTCTCTCTCAAGTGTGGACTCAGGCCCAATGTCTAGATTTGCAAGGCAGCAAACAGCTGTAGGTGTTGGCCAGACTTGGGCCCTAATGAATCACAAGGCTGTGGACTCTTCCCACCAAGAGGGGAGCCAGCCTGCTGGGTGGCATTGAAACAACCCCAACTTTTGTGCCTGGCACTAGGAAAAAGGGATAGAAGTGATCTAACTGCTGTGTCCTTGCTGGGCTCCTCCAGCTGTGCCTGGGTCATGTGCATGTGGACACACAAATGTGTCCCCTGGTCCTTAGGCAGGAAGGGTGAGAAGACTCATTTACACGTGATCTTTCTAGGGGCCAATTTTATTAGATAAATATTTTTTTCTTCTTTTCTTTTTGTGGTACAGGGGTTTGAACTCAAAGCTGTAGCACAGATCTATATCTTCAGCCCATTTCAACTTTTCTATTTTTATTTTTTTTTAGTTTTTTGAGACAGGGTCTCCCTTATGTAGTTCAGGCTGGTCTGAACTCAGCCCCGAACTCACAACAATCCTCCTGCCTCTGCCTCCCAAGTGCTGGGATTACTGGCATGAGCCACCACACCTGGTACTGTGGTATGTGGTACTGACTGCTGGTGGACAAAAGTCACCACACCCAGGTTACCAGGGATCGAACCTGGGCCCTTGCACTTGCAAGCTAAATCGCCAGCTTTTTTATTTGGAGGCAAAGTCTTCTTGCTAAGTCGCTGAATTGACCAGAGTAGGCTCAAACTTGGGATCCTCCTGCCTCAGCTCCTCGGAGTGCTGGGTTTACATGGTGTGGTGCCACCATACTACGCCTGAACAACTATTTTCGTTTGTTTTTTGTGGAACTGAGGATCGAATTCAGGGCTTTACACTCACCAGACAGGCAGTGACGGCACTGAGCTACATGGGGGGGGGGGGATACAATTGTTTTCATTTTAATGTAAATAATGCTATATGAGTAAGTAGAATACTAAATATACATATATTCATTTACTTAATCAATTCTTTATTTTTCCTGGGCATCAAGCCGAAAGTATGGCACATGCTAGGCAAGCATTGTGTCACTGCTACACCGCCAACCTAAATGCTTTTACAAATGTGTACTTCCCATTTCAGAATGAATAAAATAGGGATTTTTAAAAAAGAGAAAGAAATGCAACAAGTTTAAAAGGGGACGGGGTGAAAAATAAGTCTTCCTCTTCTCTTGTTCTCCAGGCCCCTGGCTTCTCTACTGAGGTGAGAACAGAACTTCCTGTCCCTCCACAGTTCAGTACGAAACAATTAATAAAGTTTGACTATTCCGCTTTGCATGAATTCACTTTATAATTTCCCAGGCAAACAAAGGGGCCATTCATTATAGGAACTTCCTAAAAGACCCACTGACCCTTCAGTAGGACGCCCCCACAGTTTGGATCGCTAGGTCTGTGCCCCCACAACCCTACAATAGCAGCTCCAGTTCTCACCAGGCTTTCCACAGTCCTGTTCTTTCCAAGACGGACCCTGAACCAGAGCGAATTCAGAGTAAGATCTGGCTTTGCCTCTGCGACCCAGACGACAACCATTACACTTTCTGCCAGTGGTGACCAATAAATCCGGCTCCTCCTCTACCCACCGGTTGTGTGCAGATAGCTATCTGGGGACATAGGCGGCCCTGGGAGCAGGGGTTTTGTGCCTGTGTGTCTCAGGGTTCGCCCCATCCGCTTTCCACGTTGATACAGATACTACGGGAGCTGTAGACCCTGCCGGGTCTGAATCACTCCGGGTCTGTGGAGGCAAAGGATGCACAGGTTGGAGAACTGGTCAGGGGGCTGGAGAGGAGGCTTCCAGGCAGTGCTCTGCCTCTCTGAGGTCCTGGATGCTGCGCTGGGACAGAGTCCAGGGCCCGGTGAACGGGACGTAAGGCGAAGAACAGCCCACAGGTTTCTGCTCTTCCCATTCTCCAGGACACACACACACACACACGCACACACACGCACAAACACACACAGACACACACCCTGCAGGGTCAACACAAGACACACACGGACACATACAGACACAGGCACACACAGACACATACAGACACAGACAGACAGACAGGCAGACAGACACAGACACAGACACAGACACACACACACACACACACATAGACATGCACACAGATACACACACCCGCAGGGTCCGGATCCCAGCACCGGGAAGGAAAGCGCGCCCCTGAGGCCGGCGGGGCGGGGCGGGGCGGGGCGGGGCCAGGGCGAGGCGGCCCCCGATATAGAGCCGGCGCCGGCGACTGGGCAGCGCGACTCTGTGCCGAGCCGGCGGAGCGTCCTGCCTCGCGGCGCCGGTCGGTTCGTGCCGCAGAGCCCGCGCCGGATCCCGGCCGGAGAGTGAGGCCCCGTGCGCCTCCCCTCGCTCCTGGCCGCCGCCGCACACCGGCGCCCCAGGAAAACCGGGCCGCCTTCCCCGAGGCAGGCGCTGTCCGGCCCGGCCCCGCGGGGACCCGGCTTCTCCCGCCGCAGCGCCGGCCTGACTTCTCCCTGCTCGTGGCGCCGCCGTCCGAGCCCAGCCCCGCCACCATGAGCGTCCTGCTGGCGTCCCTGCTGCTCTGCGCCCTGGTTACGAGGGACTCGGAGGTGAGCGGGCTCCCTGCTGTGCCGCGGCGGGAAGGGAGAAGGGGCGCAGCAGCAGGAGTCCTCGGACTGTCCTGGGGAGCACAGCAAGGGGGCTCGGGGCGTGGAGACCGAAGAAGGCTGGAAGCCGCAGGTCAGCTTGGCTGGAGGGTGACTCTCTCCCCAGTGCAAACCTGGGGTTTTCCCGTTCTCTGAACAAAGCGAAGACAGAGGGAGTTGGGGGTGGGGTGTGGTTGAGGCCAAGGACCCCACCGTGCACCGTGGGGCCCCAGGCGTGTGGGAATCTACTGACAGCCCCTGCCCACCTTTCGCAGGGCACACAGGAAGTCGGCTTGACAGCTGAAGGTGAGTTGCCCCTTTTGCAGTAGCTGACTTTGCAGACACCTTGGGAAGCGTAGAGGTGGCCACTCCCTGCTTTCCTGCCTCCTTGCCGCCTTCCTGAGCCTGGCTTACTCTGCCTTTGTCCTTCCCAGAAAACTGTGACTGTCTGAACGGAGGTATATGCGTGACCCACAAATACTTCTCCGACATTCCGCGATGCATCTGCCCAAAGCCGTTCCAGGGGGTGCACTGTGACGTAGGTACGGGTTCAGAATCCAGTGGGGAAGGAGCAGCATCAGAGATTTCAGGACACAGAGAGGTGGATGAGATGGGAGATCAGGTGGAAATTGTGGTGGGGCACACCTGTACTCTCAGCACTCCAGAGGCTGAGGCAGGATAATTGCCATGATTTGGGGGCCAGTCTGGTCTCTAGAGTAAGTTTGTCTTTATCAGAAAGGGGGGAGGGGGGATAAGGGTAGAAACACTTCCAGAGGTGGCTGCCAACTTGGAAACTGTGTCATCTCTTCTCTCTAATATTCTCTGATGTCCCTCACAGATTCGTCAGAAAAATACTATAAGGGGAACGGTCACTCTTACCGGGGAATGGCTAACACTGACAGCATGGGTCGGCCCTGTCTGGCCTGGAACTCTGTGGCTGTTCTTCGGCAAACGTTCAATTCCTACAGACCCGATGCTCTGCGCCTGGGCCTGGGGAAGCACAACTACTGCAGGTGAGGCACAGAGCCGAGGTTTTTACCAACAGCCTCAAAACTGCTGACGTTGGCTGCCGTCCTCGTCAGTTCCCCGAGTGCTGGCCAGGCTTGTGCCCAAGTCTTCCTGGAGGGAGGTGTGCAGGTGAGGTGTCCTGGTCTGAAGGACATTCTTGTCCTTTATGTTGCAGGAACCCAAACAATCGGCGGAAGCCCTGGTGCTATGTGACGATTGGCTGGAAGCAGTTTGAACGAGATTGCATGGTGAACAGTTCTGCTGGTAAGCATCCACGATGGCTTATGCCAGTGGGACCGAAGGGGACCCATCCCCAGTGCTGCAGTCTTTCAGCACAGGAGGGATGTGGAGGGAGGCCTGTATTCTTCCCGCCACTCAAGACATCCCTCTCCCTTCTCTAGGAGAACGCTTCACTTTTTCCAAACGGCAGGAGTTCCAGTGTGGCCATAGGGTAGTGAGGCCCCGCTTTAAGATCGTTGGTGGACAGTCTACCACTATCCAGAACCAGCCCTGGTTTGCAGCCATCTACAGAAAGACCCGGGGAGATTTTCTCTCCTATGTGTGCGGAGGCAGCCTCATCAGCCCTTGCTGGGTCGTCAGTGCCACCCACTGCTTCATGTACGTCTCCTGGGTCCCTTCTGTGTCTTGCTCCTGCCCAGCCCATCCAAGTACATCCCCTCCCCTGCAGAAGACCCCGCTTTGTCCATCCCCTCAATCTGTCTCCATGTGGTCACAGCCTTGGGGACCGGTCTTGCTTGGAGGCCTCTGAGGTAGAGGAGAGAGGGGCAGGATTTCCGGCTGTCAGGCTGACAGGTCTCCTCTACCACAGCAATTACCCGGAGAAGGAGGACTACGTTGTGTACCTGGGCCGGGGCAGGCTCAACTCCATGACTCCCGAGCAGATGGAGTTCAAGGTTGAGCAGCTGATCCTACACGAGAACTACAGCTCAGACCAGGGCCTGGCGCATCACAACGACATTGGTGAGTGAGGCAGATGGTGCCTGGGCCAGGGGGTCTGAGGAGGGGCCGCAGGGGAGGCTGGGGGGAGGGGCTTGAAGCCTCTGCCTTCCTCAGCAAGGGGATAGAGTCGAGGATCTGTTGCTCCTCTGTAGAAACCT
Source organism: Petromus typicus (assembly GCA_004026965.1). NCBI lineage: Eukaryota > Metazoa > Chordata > Mammalia > Rodentia > Petromuridae > Petromus > Petromus typicus. Next base: position 46,962 of record PVIR01005268.1, read on the forward strand.
CCACTTTCCCAGACAGGTAGCTGCTTCTGAGGGGAAACAGCCCATGGGTGAATCACTTGGGCCTAGACTGCCCTGTTTGAGAAATTAGGAAGGGTACAGCTCCCTGAGAAGCTCCTTATAGGAAACCAGCTTCACGGTAGTTAGGATTTAGAATTTGGAGAGTAGAACCATGGGCTGGGTTTTATTTATTTTTATTTACTTATTTATTTTTTTTTTGGAGACAGGATCTTGCTTTGTAGTTCAAGGTGACTTTAAATTCACTCTAGCCCAGAGTGGCATTGAACTTGCAGTGATCTTCCTGCCTCCGCCTGCCAAGTGCTAGGATCACAGGCACACCACCACACCCCGTTTAGGCTCAGTTTCCTCAACAAGAAATAAACTGCATGGCAGCCCCAGCTGCCTCAGTCAGTCTGTCAGCAGCTAGTATGAAACCTTTGGAGCAAGGGGCAGGGTAGGCTTGCTGGTAACCAGTTACCCCCAGGATCCCCTTGCATGACCCCTGAAGACCCAGGGATGGACACAGCCACTCCCTCAGTACTGACCCCTCTGCCCCCCTCAGCCTTGCTGAAGATCCGCTCCAGCAACCACAAGTGTGCCCAGCCGTCCCCGTCCATACAGACCATCTGCCTGCCCCCCAACAACGATGACATCCAGTTCGGCACCAGCTGTGAGGTCACAGGCTTCGGAAAAGAGGATTCTGGTAAGTAACGGTGGGCCTCAGAGGTAATAATAGGAGGTGAGCTGGTGTGGGTGGGGCGAAGCCTCAGGTTCTGGTGGGAAAAGGAGTCCGTGTCCCCAGCAGCGGTCTTCAAAACTTCCTTTGGCTTCCCCTCCCTGGCGGAGTCCCAGAAGACCACAGATCTTAACACAAATTCCTCACTGTTTCTTCATCCAGCTGACTATCTCTACCCAGAACAACTGAAAACAACTACTGTGAAGCTGGTTTCCGACAAGGAGTGTAAGCAGCCCCACTACTACGGCTCTGAAATTACCTCCCAAATGCTGTGTGCTGCTGACCCGCAGTGGGAGACGGATTCCTGCCAGGTACGAATCCCAGGCCATTCTCTGTCACCCATACACCACCCTGAGGCTCCTGGGTCTCACCCTGCCAGCGTTGAGGAGCCTCCCCAGCCAAAGCTTCAAGCAGCCATGTCTTTTGGAGGCTTAAAGTCACCCTTATGTGTTCCCCAAATATTTGACATGAGCTTAGTTTGTGTTAGGCACTTCAGATTTGAGAGGGTGATTTATTAAGACCAGAAGGAACTGGTGTAGCGCATCCCTATAAACTCAGCACTCAGGAGGCTGAGGCAGGAGGATTGCTGGGAGCTCAAGGCTAGTCTGGGCTACACAGTGAGTTTAGGGTCAGTCTGAACTATAAAGCAAGACTCTGTCTCAAGAAACAAAAGCAAACGAAGAAAAGAACATCACCAGAAGAAAAAGGGAGCAGCAGACATACCACAGTGCTCAGGGTGCTGAATGAATTGTAAAAGGTTCATGTTGGGGCTGGGGACGTAGCTCTGCAGCACTGCGTCTGTTCCATCCCTGGTACCGAAAAAAGTTAATGTTTGGGACAGGGAGGAGTAGCTCTGAAGAGAAAGTGAATTGATGTGGACACAGGAAGAAGTGCAGGCAAGACCGGAGAGTGTTTTGAAGTGGAGGCTGAGTGCAGCATATTCCATGGTGGGGAGAAGTAGGGTCTGGCAGCATGGTGGCTGGTGACAGGACTTTAAAAGCCCTGCAGAGGACTTTAATCTGGTGTGGCAGGAAAGGGAGAGTCAGAAAGCTGTGAGACAGTTCCACTCTAGGGACCTCGCCCTCTCAGGCTGGTCGGAGTGGGATCCCTTCTCCCGGGCTCATGTCATGTGTCTGTGGCTCCGCAGGGCGACTCTGGAGGGCCCCTGGTCTGCCTCACCCGAGGCCAGCTGACCCTGACCGGCATCGTGAGCTGGGGCCGTGGATGTGCCTTGAAGGACAAGCCTGGTGTCTACACCAGGGTCTCCAAATTTCTGTCCTGGATCAACAGCCATACTGGGAAACACAAAGGCTTGAACCTCTAGGACCCTGAGCGATCCAAGGGAGAAAGGAAACAGCCCTCCATCAGTTCCATGCTGACCTCCATTTCTGATGTCGCCATCGCCATCGTTGAAGGAAGGGGCTGGAGGGGTGGGCCCTGCAGAGGTAGTTTGGTTGTACTGCCCACCAGGGTGATAGTAGTTTCCCCTCAGACACAAACTGGGTGCTGGGCACCCAGACGCCCCTGACCAGGATGAAGAGATGGTCCTGACTCAGCATCGCACTGACCAGTCACTGACTTTTCTGGACTAAAGCTTCTTGAAGTGGTGCCTGTGGGCACGATGGGAGGGCTGGTACCCAAACGGGTCACCTTGAGGCCCCCGGTTGGGAAGCAAGTCAGTTCCCAGCTAGAGAGTTGACCTCAGAGGTTTCTGGAGGAGTTTGGCCAATGAGGAAACAGTGGTTTCCCTCCAGGGATGAGGGAAGCACACTGCACACCCAAACAGACCGGGAAATCTGCGTGTCTGATCAGCACTCGGGCCGGCAGGTGTCAGAGTTGTATCCTTGGGGCTGACAGTAGGTCTGGATGTTTCCCTGCACTGTGGTTTGTGATGCTGCCTGGAGTGGTCTGCCCAGGGAGCTTGTAGGTCAACCGGGGACCCGTGGAGTTGCCCACGTGATGGGGGCCCTGAACGTATCACTGGGCACAGCTCGTGACCAGCGCCAAGTGTCTTGTGTCACTTTCACACTGATGTCTCTCTCTAGGTCAGTTATTGTACCTTCTGAACTTTCTGTCTACTTACCCAATCCTCACTGGCTGAGGTGAGGGCCACTCCTGTATACTGAATATTTAATAATTATATTCTGTGATTTTTATTTATATCTATTTTTATAATTACGAATGAAGATAATCAATAAAATGTGATTTTTTTTCTGAAGATTTGGTCTCTTCCTCATGTTTTAGGGAAGGAAAGGGTGAAGTACAAAAAGAAGCATTTGAGCCAGGCATAATGGCATGTGTGCCTATGAGCCCAGCACTCAGGAGGCTGAGGCAGGAGGATCACTATGAATACAAGGCCAACGTGAGCTACACAGTGAACTCAAGACTATCCTGAAATACATAGGTGACTGTCTCAGAAAGAAAGAGAAGAAGCACATGATGGAAGTGACATGCATGCCTATGTTTCTTGTGGAGTTTTAGGCAGATAATCGTTGGCTGACCTCAGCCAAAAAGAACTGGGTAGAAATTGCTGATTCAAAACATGAATGTGAATCGCTGACATCCAGGGAACGGAAAGCCCTTCCCTTCTTTTGCCCTGGGGCTGTGTGGAGTCTTCTCATTGTGCCAATGTGGCGTCCCTGGACCTTGTGTGGCTTTGGAAGTTGCAGTCAGGAGAGTTATAGGGCAGAGCTTCCGCTGTACATAAAATACAAAAGGTGCCCTGAGCCAGGGAGCCATAGCTTATGAGTGGTATGCAGAGAGTTTTAGCTCCCGATTTTTCCTAGCCTGGTGCCTGTGTGTGGTGCGTGTCTTGTCTAGTTGCACGTAGACGTCTTCTTTAGGATCAGCCATCCCACGGCCTGCATCCAGCCATCCCTAGGCTGACCTCAACTGCAAGCACTTTCAGAAGTGGGAAGTACTGACCCAAAATGCTAGTCTGAATCTGTGGCAGCCAGGGAACAGAAAATTTCCCACTCTCTGCCTGTGGGGCTGGCACTGAGTCTTCTCATATTAGCGTGCTAGTCATCGCTGGCCCTACGATGGGGGCTCGGGGTGCTGGCTGACGTCCCATTCGGGGTGATCGTACAGTTTGAACTGAACAGCAAGTTCTGAAGATGCAGAAGGCAGGTAGGGGCACGGAATGGAAGCCAGAGCACTGGAATTTCCCAGTCGTGTTAATGGGTTTTGGCAGCGTTTCTTAGCCGAGTCACCTGAGAACCTTTTAAAAATATACACAAACCTCTGCCCCACCTTTTGGTATTGTGAGTCAGGTGCAGGCTGCTCTGGTGCCAGGGCTCGTGATGTTAGGAAAGTTCCCCAGGGGTTTCTGATATGCACCACCGACTGGGACCTTCTGGGGACAGTTGCTCAGAACAGACGAAGGTCTTGGGACACTCAGGACATGGCCACTTGAGTTCTCAGTGTGAACAGATAACAAAATACTTAAGTTTCTTTGGTGTTTCGAGACTGGGTCTGGCTCCGGATCAGCATGTGCCACCAGGCCTGGTGAGTACTGGGCCTTTAATCTCCATCAGGTCCTATGTCATTTCACATGCTAGAGCATGGATTTGGGGGCCAGGGGGCCTAAGGAGTCCTAAGTCTTTTAGCACCAACCTAGCATCCAAATGGTGGCTGTTACCAAACTGAGTAAGTCTTCCTAAGATTGAACTGGGAACCCTCAACTCTCCTAGCCCAGGGCTGCATTGTCTGGTGAAAACAGAAACTTTGTAGGAAAGAAAACTGCAAGACTGGAAGCTCAGGAGCCCAGCCCAGGCTGAGTTGCTCCGTAGCTTCTTCATTTTCCCCCCAAGGGCCAAGAAAGATCCTGTTCAGACTTGAACAGCTCAAGCATCGAGGCAAACAGGAAGTCTGCGCCCCACTGGCAGGTTGAGCAATGAGGCTGTTTCCCAGCCAGCTGTTGCCTTTCTCCCTGAACCTTCCAAACTTCACTCGGGTTTGTAGATCAGCCTGTCCTTGAGCTCACTAGAGGCCAGGCTAGCTTCCACTTGGGGCGATCCTCCTGCCTCAGCCTCTAGGATGCTGGGATTACAGGCATGTGCCATCATTTTATGGTGGAGAAAATGAGGGCACAGAGGGATGGAGGGACCTGGACGAGCCAGTGCAGCTGTGAGGGCTAAGAGCCAGGGTTCCAACATCATGGGCATGGATTGGAATGTGCATGTGCAGAGCTGTGGCAGGCCAGCTGGGTTGCATGTGAATGGAGGGCAGCCTTCCATCCGTGCACAGTGAGTGGGGTTTCCAACTGTCTCCTGGATGCTAGTTCTCTCCTCTTAAAAGATGCCTTGGACAAGATCACACGTATGTACCAGTTTCAAAGTACAACTTCAAGAAAAAACACACCCCAAAACACCCAAAGTACAACTTCATTTTCCTACACTCTCTTCTGCCTCTGTTGGTGAAATCTGATTTCACTGAAATAGTTTCCGTTTTCACTAGTCTGTGCTTCTGAAATATCCCATGGCCGGCTCTATTACCAGGATGCAACTGGATCTCCACTCCTGGGATACCTTTCCCAAGCCTGCTCCCCACAAGAGCCACACCCCAGCACACCCCTCCAGCTCATTCCCTCTGAGGCTGCTTCTCTTCCAGAATCCTCCGAGCTGGAGTTGCTGTTTGAGCTGCACGGTGGGAGGCGTTGCTGAGGTGCTTTTTCAGATGTTTCTACCTATACATAGTTCACCCTTTTAAAGTATGAAGCCCGGCCAGGCACCGAGACACATACCTGTGGTCCCAGAGCTTTGGGAAGTTGAGGCAGGAAGATTACTGAACTGGAGCCCAGCCTGGGCAGCTTTGGATCTGTTTTTTTTTTTTTTTTTTTGAGACAGGGTCTTGCTTTGCAGGTCAGGCTGGCTCTGAGCTCACTATGTCGCCCAGGTGAGCCTGGAACTCACAGCAATCCTCCTGTCTCTGCCTCCCGAGTGCTGGGATTCCAGGCATGGACACCACACCAGGCAGCTTTGGATTTTAACAAGTTTGTCTCAAAATAAAATAAAAATTAAAAAGGCCAAGAGTTGAGCATGGTGGTATATACATATAAACTGGGGACGAGGATGATCAAGGTTCCTTTCTATCCTTGCAGTCACATTTAGTCATTCAACAACCAGCCATTTTTCTTTTCTTTTCTTTTTGAGACAGGGTTTCATTGTGTAGTTCAGGCTGACCTTGAACTCACGGTGATTTTCCTGCCTCACCTTCCCAAGTGCTGGAATTACAGGTGCGCACCAATCACCACGCCTGACTCACAGGCAGCGATATTTTACTTGGGCCTTTAAAGATGCACAATATGTACAAAACAAAGAGGAGAAAAGAACTGTAGGCCCTGAGAACACACAAGGCACAAAGTGAACGAATACACGATAGCAGTGAGGAAGAATGTTTCAGTGAGGAAATCGCAGGCAGGAAGAGAAGGTGGAAGGGGCTGGTGGGCTTTCAATGGGGAGGGGCTTCGGGCAGGGCTCGTGCCCAGCAGCAGGGACCAGTGCTTCTCAATCACAAAAAACCCAGGAGTGGTTGTGGTCCAGCTCTTCTAAGCTTCTTCATGGTCCAGCAACCACCAGGTTCAAGCCTGGCACAGCTGAGAACCCGCCTCTAATAGATTCCTGTCAAAGGGCTGGTAGCCGGAAGTCCTACTAGTTAAATATTTTGAATATTACCTCTTGCCTTCAGGCATAGTTTTTCAGAATCTAGAAAGGTAATTAAGGTCAATGAGACTAAGAAGTGGGTTTTTTTTAATCCTTAACTAAAAATTTCCACCAGCTATAAAAATAGCTATAAAAGTAAAATTATCTGATGGCATTCACAGTCATTGTTAATGTCTCTGGATTTGGGGTTTCCTTTGCAATTCCAGCCTCTTCTTAGCCTTGAGTGCTGGCTCGCCATGTCCTGTTAGTAAACCTTTTCGCAAATGGTGATCTCCAGCCACCCTTCTCTGAACTAGACTCTTGTTTGCCGTTGCCTGCTTGACATCTATTCGGTCACACGCAGGGAACCTTAGAGAACCTGCCTCGGACTAGAATGGTTCTCGTGCCCCACCCAGGCTTCCCCTAACACTCTCTTTGGAGGACAACACCACCTCCGCTTAACTCTGTAAGCCGGAAACCTAGGACTCACCGCAGTACTTTTACCCTCATTCCATTTGTCCCGTCCCAGGATTTGCCTCCCATGATGCATCTCTCTCCATCGCCTCTCACTCCCATGAGTCGAGCCAGCATCCCCTGTAGCCTGTACTAGGCAGTGGCCCCTTAGAGTTGCCCCCATTCCTTTTCCAGCCCTCGGCACTTTGATCACCCTTTGATCACCCGCAGCACCTCTCAGTGTGACTGAAAGGTGAGAAGGGCGCCTAGACCTCCTTGTCCCCAGTCTATGTAAGGTTCAATAACAGTGCAGTAACATGCCGCAAGGACTTTGGAAAAGGCAAATGTTTCAGAACTCCTACTGCCCATCCAGTGGCCTGTGACCTAAACAGGGCTGACTCCTGTTTCGCCTACCAGGCTTTGAATGCTCTCAGCCGGCCCTGTGCAGCCCTTCCCCCCTCTCCACGTTCTCTCCCGGAGCAGAGTTCCCTCCGCGTGAGGCGTGAGGCTCCCCTTGTCTTCTCTCCCCGATCCTCGGGGTGGTGAGGTTCTTCCTCATGCTTCAGGATCATTTCTTCGGACACGTCTTCCTATGCTGCAAAGATTCTTTTGTGGCCACAGTCTGTTATTAGCGGTCTTACCACTGTTGCAGTTTTACCTCTGTGGCACCATTGTTTTATTAATGTTTCTTTTCCCCCCTCACCAAACTAGCCTTCATGAGGCTGAGGACAGCGGGGTTTTTTTTTGGGGGGGGGGAGGTTATCAGGGATTGAATTTAGGACCCTGCGTTTTCCAGGCAGGTATGGCACCAGCGAGCTAAACCTGGCCAAGGACAATGTGATTTGTATTGTCACTGTATCCCTAGCACCTGGCACGGTCTCTGGAATATAGTAGACATTTGATAAATACTGAACAAACATATTTCCTTCCATCTTCTTTTTGTGTATGTGTTTGTTTAGTTTGAGACAATGTCTCACTATGTAATTCAGGCTGGCCTTGAACTCACTGTGTAGCCCTGAAATTCTCAGTGGTCTTCCTGGCTCAGCCTCCCAAGTGCTCCATCTTCTTTTTCACATGGTTAGGTTCATTTTCTAAACACACTTTACTGTTTTTTTCCTTTGACTGTTATTTTGGGGGGTGGGGACGGGTGTTTTTGAGACAGGGTTTGCTAGGCAGTTCCAGCTGGGCTTGAACTCACTTTGTAGCCCAGGCTGGCCTTGAAATTGCATCAATCCTCCTGCCTCAGCCTCCTCAGTACTGAGGTTACAGTTGTGCCCCCCCACCACTTTCCTTTGTTTTCCCCCCAGCTTTTTCCACGGTATTACAAATCCCTCCCATGCTTAATATGTGCAGCATAGTCATTAATAACTCTCATCCAACCTACTTTTCAGGATGGAGGCATCATAGATAAAGTATGTGAAAGCCCTTTGTAAATATGTAGGTATGAGACAGCATTATTTGCATTTCAAAGGTATGTGGGTTACAGGTCTTTCTGGTGCTATCTACTTTTAGATCTGTTTTCCTTGGGTATTTGGGGGCACATGTCCTTGGTTCTGCTTGATCACTTGGTGAAAGTTTAAAGTAGTTAATGGACTTTAACGACCACTAGCCAAGGAGGACTGGGGTATGGGGTAAGGGGGACACAATAACTATGAAGAGTGCCCCGCTCAAGTTGGTGAGGCTCAGGGGTCTGGAAGCAGACTCAGGATTCATGAGTTCATGGACTCAGCTTCTGCTCTTTCATTTAACAGCTGCCCATGGGCTGTGTATTGGGTTTAGACATCGGAGCCCCAAGCTCGGCCTCAGTGAGCTAAGGGTCAGGGAAAGACAAGGAAGCAAAGCAAGCCCCGTGAGAGCATCCACTCACCCCAGACTGCGAGAGGGCAGTGCTGGGGTTGGGTGGGGTGAAGCAGAGCAGAGACATGAGGGGTACCTGCGGAAGGTGAAGCCACACTGCACAGAGGGAACCGCGTGGGCGAAGGTGTAGAGGACACCGGTGTGTGGGGCACACAAGAAGCTCTGAGACAGCACTGGAGAGGCCACATGGCAACAGGAACGGAACCTGAGGGTCTAGAGACCCTTCTGCCACACTGGGCTAGACTGTGGCCAGAAGTCCGTAAATAGTTTGGAGTAGTGTGGCAGCAGTGTGAAAGAGTAGTCAAAGAACAAACAATTCTTGGATCTTGGCCTGGTAGCTTGTGATCCTAGCCACTTAAGAGTTAGAGGCAGAGGGCCGGGGAGTTAGCTCAGTGGTTCCGACTCCTGTCTTGCAAGCGCAAGGACCTGGGTTTGATCACATAACAATACTGGGCGTGGAGACTCACCCCAGCAGCAACCAGTACCACATACCACAGTGCCGGGCGTGGTGGCTCACGCCTGTAATCTCAGCACTCGGGAGGCAGAGACAGGAGGATTGCTGTGATGTGAGTTTGAGGTTGAGCTCAGGGCCAGCCTGAACCACAAAGCAAGACCCTGTCTCAAAAAAAAAAAAAACCTAAAAAAAAAAAAAGAGCTACAGGCAGGAAGATTGCAAGTTCAAGATGAGCCCGGGCAACTTAATGAGATTCTGTCTCAAAGTAAAATTTTAAAAAGTGCCAAAGTGTGGTTCAGGGGTAGGGCCCTAGAATGTACCTAGAATGCACAAGACCCTGGGTTCAAACCTCAGGACCATCAACTAACCAACAAACAAAAATACTTGGGCTCCTTGAAACGAAGCTGGTGAAATCCCTTTGGAAACCCCTTCCATGGCCCACAAGGGAACTGAAGAGTGTGTCACCTAGAGGTATAGTCTAGCACTACGAGGGGAAGACACAGATGTGGGAGGTTTGGTGGACACAGAATAGACTCGGCGCCTGGCTAGGGGAGGAAGGAGGCATCTTTTGGTTTACTCTCCTGACTTCAGACAGACACGAGAACTGTGCAAATGAACAGATGAGAAACCGAAGCTCCGCCCGCCGAGTGAGTGACTTCCCTAAAGCCACACACCTCACAGGTTCCCAGTCTGGAGCTATGCCGGTGGAGTTCTGGGGTCAGTCCCTCAGGACGATGGTCCCGTGACTGACCTCCCTGACTGCCCATCGATGGAGAACTTTTCCAGCCCTGTCACCACCAAGCAGTGATCACATCCAAGAGGATGTGGGGTAATGCTTGTTCCCTAAATACCCCAGGTCTTTCAGCCCTGTGACTGTGGTTTTAAATCCAGGAACTTCTGTAAAACCTCCCGTCCTGTGATGTCCTGGGGTGAACTAGTGGAAGGATCTGCAGTACATATAAGGAGATCAGCAGAGGCTGGATCTTACTCTTGGCTTTTTGACTTCCTAAAACTGAAATTTGACTTCTGGTGTTTCGGCAGATCATGAGCTTTTAGCAGATGCTAAGTCTGACATGTAAGGTGAAGCGGCACTGATGGGAGGATGCTGGCAGGTGGGTTCCCAGTTTCCAGCCTTGCACCCCACTTTCAGTGGTCTTCAAGTTTCCCTGAAATTCTCACTTCCTTTTCAGGCAAAGGAAAGAAAATGATTTCCCTCTCTCACCTGGCTGTCCTATCCTCACCTTTGGTGCTCTCTCTCTTTCCAGAATATTCACAAACCGGAAAGACAGGACTCAGAGGCTCTGCCTTGACATTTCTCTTAGCCGTTTGGGTAACAAGGACCAGGTCCAACCTCAGTTGTTTCTTATTCCTCATTACACCTGCTCGGGCCGTCACCATATCGGCTGAGAGATTCTGCTTCAGAAGCTCCAGGCCAGCGATGGCGAACATTTTAGATCTTTGAATGATAACAAACAGCCCACTGCGCATGCGTGCTCTAGGTTCGCCGCCACTGGGCTCTTGAGTGTCCCACTGGGCTGTTGGTTGGCAGCCACTCATCAGATCAGTTCACTGCCCCTTGAAATCCGAGCACTACCCCTGGGCTTGCAGAGCTGTTCAAATTATGCGCGGAGATGCCCAGGAGTGAGCTCCCTGGGAGTCCTTTTCTCAAAGTCCCCCTTGTCCTTCCTCAAGTCAAGATCGCCTTAAGTTTTTAGGCCCTCACTCCTTCCTCCCCCAGTGAAATCCCATGACTGAGATTCAGAGGAGGAATGGAGACCTCAAGCAGAACATCCATCTAAAGCCCTTTACTCTTCAAAGGATCCCTAAAGCAACAGCTCCCGCCGCCCGAGGCATTTGTTCAAGGTGCAAATTGTCATACACCCTCCAGGCCTCCTCCACCAGAAACTCCAGAGGCAGAGTCCTGCCGGCTGTGTCGTTTTCCGGTGCGCTGGGGACCTCGGCGGTGGCCATGCAGTTCAGAACCAGCCTTTTAGGCGTTGATTCTCAGACTGTGGGAGGCAACCCAGCCCCCTGGAACTTTTGATGAACAGCCTCATGGAATGGAACGAGGCTGGGGCCCGAGCCACTCTAGTTTTAGTAAGGTCCTAGATAATTCTCCTATTAATCAAAGATTGGGCTCACTGAGCTAAGGAATTAATCTGATCAGTGAGGGGAAGGTCGCTTGGTGCGCTGTCATCTGGTCTGAACTTCTTCAGAGCTTGTTAGGAGGGCACGTCAGATGCAGCCAGTCAGGTTCTGAGTCTAGAGTTGTGGTGTCAGCATTCAGAGTCCCCAGGTGACCCTCTGTTGTGCTCCAATTGGGTAACCATGGAGCAACAGGTGACAGGTATGCTCAGTGATGGGCCACATGGGAATCACCTGGGGACGATGGACCAGTACAGTACTCTGCCATGAGAAAAGAGTCACCTCAGGCATTTGTAGGTAAATGTAGGTATCTGAGACCATAATGTTTGAGTGAAACAAGTCAGGCACATGAGCTTAAACATCACATGGTATCTCTTATATGAAGAACTAAAGAAAAATGTATACACATATGACCCTTGACTTACAAACTCAATTAGTCCCTGAGGGCTGGCTGTAATTCAAATTGGTTGTAAGTCAGTGCAGCTGAGACCTGGATATTTACCTGGGCACACATCAGAGATAACAAGAGGGCCAGGTGAGGAGGCGCACGTCTGTAAACTCAGCACTCGGGACGCTGAGGCAGGAGGATGGCTGTGATTTTAAGGACAGTGTGGGCTATATAGTAAGTTCAAGGCCAGCCTCAACTACATAGCAAAACCCTTTCTCAAAAAAATATATATAGATAGATAACAAGAGGCAGATGAACCATCTATTAACCTAATTACCCCAAATTGTTCATAGATCAGGCCAGTCATAACTTGAGAGTGCTCTGTATGTGTGACAAAGCAGCAGGAAGTACACCAAAGAAACAACTGGTCTAAGCTTATGGGACAGGGAGCTTGGGATTTTCACAGTGGAAATCCTGGGGGGGGTGAAAGGCCGAAGGAGCTTCAGGTGTGGAGTGAGCCGGCTGGCTAGGTCCACCTGGAGCTTGGATTAGGAAGAACTTAATGTATTACTTTCCTATCAGTGCTTTAACAAATTACCATAAACTTAATGGCTAGAAATAACATAAATGTCTCACTTCACAGTTCCCAAGGTCAGAATTCCAAAATAAGACAGCAGCATGGGGCTACTTTTGGAGCCTCTTCAGAAGCAACCACTTCCTTGCCGTGTAGGGAACACCTTTCCAGGTGGCCTGGGCTCCTTGGCTCCCGGTCTCAGCCACTCTGACCTTGGCCTTGCTGAGCACATCCTCTCCCATCCTGAACTGTCCACTCCCCTCTTGGGGGCGCCTCTTCTACACGGTGATGACGCGGGCCCGGCCCACCTGCCCGTTGCAGGTCTCAGTATGCTAATCATGTCTGTGAGCTCCCCTAGCCACGGAGTCCACAGAGATTCCCGAGATGAGGACGTGGGGTTTGTGGAGGTGGCTAGCTCGGTCTGACCTCAGGCCTCCAAAGCAAAACACTTACCTCATGTGCAAAATATGCTAACTTCATCCTGACAAACCCCCAACAGCGCAACTACAGCTCAATCAGCACAAAGCCCCAAAACAATCTCATTCACCTAAATTTCATCTGCTCAAAGATCTCAATCTTAACATCTAAACCATCTAACTAAAGAATGGGTCAGGTGCCAGGGATGATCTCCCCTAAGGTGCAATTTCTTCCCATTTGTGAATCTGTGAAATTCAAGAGACAGTTTATCTGACAGAAACAGGATAAGAGTCATAGAAATTTTCATTCACAAAGAACAAAATGGAAAGAAAAGGAAGTCACTGGCCCCAAACAATTTTTAAAAATTTGTCTATATCTAAGGCAATACCACCCTAAACATGCCTGATTTCATCTAAAAAAAAAACACGGAAGAACAAACTTCTCTAGATTTCAAGAGTATTTTTTTATTCATTTGTTTGCTTGTGACCAGTCCTCACTATGTAGTTCAGGGTAGCCTCAAACATGTGACCCTCTTGCCTCAGTCTCTGAAGTGTTTGAACTACAGGCGTGTACTCCCACAACCAGCCTTATATTTAAAGAGTAGCTCATATGTGTAGTTGGAAATTTATTTATTTTTTTTTTAAGTTTTTTTTTTTTTTTTTTTTTTTTTTTTTTTTTTTTTTTTTTTTTTTTTTTTTTGAGACAGGGTCTCACTTTGTAGTTCAGGCTGGCCCTGAGCTCAGCCTCCAACTCACATCACAGCAATCCTCCTGCCTCTGCCTCCCGAGTGCTGGGATTACAGGCGTGAGCCACCACGCCCGGCACTGTGGTACGTGATACTGGTTGCTGCTGGGTGTGAGTCTCCACACCCAGTAGTGTATGTGGTTACCGGGATCGAACCCAGGTCCTTGCGCTTGCAAGACAGGCGCCGGAACCATTGAGCTAAATCCCCGGCCCTCCAGCGCCCTCTTCCCAACAACAGATCCCATAGTTTCAGCATTTTTCCAATCTGATTGAACTGGGAATTTCTCAACTCTAATTTCTGCTTTGTTTTTCGCTTACAGTGCTTTTCTTAATTTATCTTTTTTTCTTGAACTTTATAACAAATAGCAAGAATAACCCAGGCTACATATGTCATCCATACTTTGCTTGGAAATCTCCCAGCTCATTGTTTGCAGCTTCTGTTTTCCACATAAGTGCAAAACATAATTTAGCTAAATTTCCTGCCACCATTTTTTGTTTATTTCTTTGTCTTTTGACACAGGGCCTCAATATATCACTCAGCCTGGCCTTGAACTCAACTACGTAGGCCAGGCTAGCTGAGAACTTGTGAGATTCTCTTACCTCAGCTCCCTGAATAGCTAAGGTTACAGGGAGGAGCCACCACACCAGGCCCAATCTGGGTTTCTACCATGATGCTTAACATTATTTCATCTGCTATCTGCTGCCTGATTCCAAAGCCTCTTAATTAAAGTATTCAGTACATTAGCACACTGCTCCCAGCACCAACATCCAGTTTAACTTTGCCTTGCTATTGTAGAGAGTGATCACAAACTCCATGGCTTAGCACAATGGAAATGTATCACCTCATAGTTCTGGAGGTCAGCGGCCGAAAAGTGCCAGCCGGGTGGGGTTCTAGGTGGAGTCTGTTTCCTTGTGTTTCCAGCTTCTAGAGGCTGCCTATGTCCCTGGCTCCCGTGTTAGCTCATTTCTGCTTCTCTCCTGATCTTTCCTTCACTCACTCTCCCCCTTTGGTTCTTCCTGTGAGATGGACACTGTGGTTGTACTGGACCCATCTGTATAATTCTGGATAATCTCCCCATCTCTAGACCCTTGACATCTTCAGTTTCTTCTGCCACGCCACGTAACACATCCATAGGTCCTAGGGATCGGACAGGGGCATCTCCTCAAGGGCATTGTTTAGCCTCCCACAGCTCACACAACTTTGAGGAAGTAAGAGTTGACAGAGGGACAGTGAAAGTCAAGCAGAGATGGAAATCCCCAGGGCTGGGCTGGTCACAGCCGGCTGCCCAGGAAGCCTCTGGCATAGCTAAAGATTTGGTCAGCAAAAGATTGGGATCAGCACAATTATTGGCACTCCTAAGCCCAGGCTTTGTTCTCAACTCAGAAGGAGAAGGGAAATGATGACATTGGTACCCTGCTGGGTGATACAGGATCTCACTGCATATTTCAGGCTGTAGCCCAGGCTGGCCTTGAACTCCCCTTGATCCTCCTGGCTCAGCCTCCCAAATTCTGGGATTACAGCTGTGCACCATCACACCTAGCTGAGCCCTGGACTTCTGATGCTCTGCCTGCGGCCTCATCCTTAGTCTGAGACTCCAAACTTCACCGGCCAGCAGGAGTTCTGAGAGTCCAGACACAGACTTGTCTCTGCAGCCCCCCATCTTGTCCCCACGGCTAACCTCCTTCCTGGGCAGGCAGATGTGTCACCAAGCAGCACCCTTCACTCCCTGACACCTGTGCGGTGACTCAGACTCCCAGGTGAAGCTCAGCCTAATGGGAAGTGACTAAGTGCTGAAGCTCTCTTCCTCTTCTGGGTTGGGGGTGCCAGGCTGCATCCGAGTCTCTGTCCTTTCTTGGGCAGTGAGGGCTGGGGGGCCTGCACAAGGGACGGTGCTCCTGGGAGTGTCCCTAGAGCTCCTGCCCCACAGCTTTGGCTCTCACTCAGATCTGAGGCTGGGGGGAGGCACGCTGGGATCTGCTGTACCTTCCCCATGTGTCACCCCTGAACTCCGCCACCTCCCATCCTGCTGGCCCTTTGAAGAGAGCCAGAAGTTTGCGTTCTGGTTCAGTGAGTCTACACTGCTGGCTTGGGAAGGTGGATTGGGCAACGGGGAGCCTTGCTGACTGTCCCATGGGGCAGCGCCCAGGAGCTGGATTACAAAAGCTCCATTTTACTTACTTATTCATTTGGTTAGCTCTTTTGGAGACAGGGTCTCACTATGTAGTTCAGGCTGGCCCTGAACTCGTTACGCCACCCAGGCTGGCCTCGGTCTCCCAAGTGCTGGGATTATAGGCGGGTCCCATCAGAGCTGGTTTACAATGATTCCATTTGAAACACATAGTTTGGCTGTCTCTGAAATTTGCACAAACACCTCTAATGAAGCTGCCTCCAGAAGACCAAGAGGCTGGAGGACCAGGGAGGAGGCGCAGTCCTCTTTCTCGTATTCCCTTTGATGATTTTTCAATGTTCTTCCGTTTGCAAAAACTATCTGTTCAAATGGAAAGAATTAATACACGACTAGCTGGGAAAGACGGTGTTTTCCCATGTCAGTGCCCAAGCTGTTCAGAAACGGAGTCATCCATGGGACAGACACCGCGGAGTCCCTACTGGATGACGGGCAGGCTGCAAGGTTCTGGGGACTCTGCCTTATGCCTCGCAGTCCCACTGGGCGAGTGATTCAGGCATAGCCAGGCAGTGACTGCCGAGCTCCAGGGCAGTGCTGGGAAATCAGACACCTGGGAAGGCACAGGGGCTCCTCTGTCCAAGCAGCCCCGGACCTGGTGATGTCCACGCCAAGTCCCGGGGGCTGCCCGGGAATTGCCAGTGGAGAGGCAGTGAATTCCGGGCATCGGGAGCAGCAAGGCCTAAGCATTGACTGCAGGGCCATAAAAATCTTGGCTCCTTCCTGGAGTTAGAAACAGTCAACTGGCTTGAAGGGCCTTCTACAGAGCTACATTCCCAGCCCTTTTTATATTTTATTTTAAGACACAGTCTCTCTAAGTTGCTAAATTGTCCAGGATAGGTTTAAACTTTGGTTTTGGGGGGGTTTTTTGGTTGTTTTTTTCCTTGAGATTCAGACCTGTCACTGTGTAGTTTAGGCTGGTCTTAAACTTTCAGTGATCCTCCTGCCTCAGCCTCTCGAATGCTGATTTCAGGAGTGCACCACTACAATAGGCTTTTTATATATACTAGTTTAAGGACAGTTACTGGTCCCTTTGATGGCAAGTGTGAAACCCTGGCTTATAAGGTTTAATAATCCACAGGTGTATCCACAGGTGCCTGTTATGTCAGGCATTATGATTTTTCTGCATAATTTACTTCATTAATCTTCCTCCCAGCACCCTGAGGTTTGCATTATCATTTCTCTCTACTTTATGAGTGAGGCTACTGAGCTCAGATAGGTTACTTACACTCAGTGAGAAACATTACAGAGTCATGAAGGAATTTCCATAGACGTCCAGGCACAGCTAGCCAGGGTGGAGCATGCCTTACCCAGAAAGGCACTCAAGTTGTCCATGACTGTCCTTTTGGACAGCAGTGGTTCCTGTGGGGAGAGGATATTTTCCTTTTATAGACGTTTGGCGGTAGATTGTCACAATGGTGGGGGGATGCTCCTGGCATTAAGTAACTGGCACCCTACATTGCACAGGACAGCTGCACACAGTGAAGAATTATCTAGCCCTAAATATGAGTACAGTAGTGTTAAGGTTGGGAAATCCTGAGACTGCTGTCACAGCAGTGGAGAGCAGGCTCAAAGGAAGTAGCCAAATGGTAAGAGTGAGAGTTCTAAAAGAGACATTTTTTCTTTTGTTTTGCTTGTTTCGGACACAGGGTCTCACTGTGCACTTCAGGCTCGCCTTGAACTCACTATGTAGCTCAGGCTGGTCTTGAACTCCCAGAGATCCTCCTGCCTCAGCCTGCCGAGTGCTGGGATTACAGGCATGCATCTCCATGCCCACTCCCTTTTAGGTTTTTGTATGAGCGTATCCTGATTAATTTTCCAGCAGGCCAGTAATTCCTATTCCAGCTTCTCGAACTGCACAGTCTGTCCTGACAACCGGATGAGCCCCCATGTCCCCTACCACTTCGGATCTAAGAACTTTCCACAGAATCTAGCCTTTTCCCACACCTAAAACTGACTGTTAAAAGAGTTCGATTCTTATAAACAGCCTGAGTTTCCCAGGGGTCCATATGGGAATTCTGTGACATACTAATAGGCACCAAGTGGAAGCAAGTGTTTGATAGTCAAATTAGTTTGCAGAATGCTGTGCAGGGTGAGTCTTGTCTACAAAAATGCTTTTCAAAATCTTTAATACAGTTCTGGAGAGCCAATTCACAATGCAGTATCCCAAATCCTTGGGGTCCGATGTATTTTTGGAATTTAGAAATTTTTCAAACTGAAAGAAAGTAACATGGGGAATGTGCCATTTATTCTCTCACTCCCAGGAGAGGAGGGCAGGCTCTGCAGGCAGACACAGACCGCCGAAGACCAGCGTACGGACATTTCCACCAAGCAGACTAAGGAAGGGTCTGAAGAGCTAGCTGCACACCAATTTAGGTCAGCTTTACCCCAACTGTAAAACTACTGTCAGTTGTTGGGACTTTTTGGACTTTAACCCTGTGGATACAGGAACGGCAGACCTCGGTACACGTTTCTCAAGCGTATATGACTTCAGATCCTTCTCTGGGAATATCTAGCAGGGCCGGTGCTTCACGGACTCTTGAAGGCACCCGAGCTATTATGTCACCTTCCCAGGAGAGCGAACACAGTCGTCGTCGTCGTCACACTGACTGATCGACTGACTTAGGGACAACGTCTCTGTGTAGTTCAGGCTGCCTTGAACTCACTGTGTAGCCCAAGCTGATCTCAAACTCCCAGTGACTATCAGGCCTCAGCCTCTGAGGAACGCCGGGATCACAGGCGTGCGACTGACTCCCCACCTGGCTTCGTTAGTCACACCTGGCCTTATCTCTACCTCTAGGTGACTAGATGAGGTAAGGATGGTTCTTAGGTGAACAAGGAGGAAGGGACTCACTGCCTGGAGCACTGAGTGGAACCAGAAGATGTGGTCAGGGTGTCACAGCGCTCAGCCTTGGAGCACCCGCTGAATGAGATGGACAGGAAGAGGAGAAGCATCATGCAAATATGGATCTTGTTGTTTTCTCCTTGGTAGTCTACATTTAAAATTTTCCTTTAAAAATGACGACTTCGGGCCAGGGATTTAGCTCAGTGGTTCCAGCGACTGCTTTGCAAGTACAAGGTCCTGAGTTTGATACCTGGTAACCACATACAACAATGCCAGGCACGGTGATTCACACCCACCCCACCAGCAAGCAGTACTTCATATCACAGTGCCAAGCATGGTGGCTCATGCCTGTAATCCCAGCACTTAGGAGGCAGAGGCAAGAGGATTGCTGTGAGTTCGAGGCTCGAGTGGGCTACATAGTGAGCTCAGGGCCAGCCTGAACTACAAAGTGAGACCCTCTCTCAAACAAGATAAAACAAAACAATTAAAAAAACGACAACCTCACTGGCCCGAAGTGGTGCACACTGAGGGAGGAGGACTGCTGCAAGTCCCAGGCTGGCCTGGGACAGACACACAATGAGGGCAAGGCCAAGCTGCACTGATAGCGAGATCCTGTCTCAAAACAAAACAACCCCTGCCCCAAGTTCCTTTTCCCTGTAGTTGTGTTCTACATTTGCGTGGCTGTGGAGAGGACGCAAGCCCAGGACTAAAGCTTGCCTTGAATCTGGACTCTGGGAAGGTAACTTCCTGTTGTTCTTACCCGGGAGCTTTAAATCAAACTGAGCTGGGGTGGGGTAGGGTGCAGTCTAAGGCCAGGGTCTCTGGGGAAGGAGGAGGATGTCAGACTTCTGGAGGATTTCCGGAAAGACTTCCTGCTCTGACAAAAACAACACCAACACAGGAAAAATTTTCAGATGAGCCACACAATGGGCGAGCGTGGAGACTTGTGGGGGCAGAGAGAGCATGGCCAGGAGCAGGGGAACCCCTCCCTCTGCCTAGCTAGACTCCTAGTTTAATGCGCACCGTTTGCCAGTCTGGTGACGGGCTGTGAACCGGAAGAGGGTCTAGGAGCTTTTGAACCATCTCCTTTTTCTAATCTCATACCTTCCATTGTCCTGTAGTGTGATAGTGTGACACTGGGCCAGAGGACCCTGGGGCAGGACCCATGTGGACGGAGGCATCAGATAGGGCTCATCTGTGTGGGCTCCACTTTATCCTCCCAGTCTCAGCAGTAGACACGAATCCTCAATTCGGTCCCATTTCTAGCACTAGGGTGCTATAAATCCAGTGTTTTCATATAGTTTAAGAATGGGGGGGGGCGGGGATTTAGCTCAATGGTTTTGGCACCTGCCTTGCAAGCACAAGTGCCCAGGTTCGATCCCTGGTAACCACATACAACAATGTCAGGCATGGAGACTCACATCCACCAGCAACCAGTACCACATACCACAGTGCCCGGCGTGGTGGCTCATGCCTGTCATCCCAGCACTGGGGAGGCAGAGGCAGGAGGATTGCTGTGAGTTCAAGGCACACCTGGGCTACATAGTGAGCTCAGGGCCAACCTGAACTACAAAGCAAGACCCTGTCTCAAAAAAAAAAAAAAGAATTGCCTCATTCTGTGGCAACACACATGTGTGTATGTGTGACTAGGGATATATGTATATGTGTCATTGTTTTAATTTACTGTATGAATAGTTAAAATGTATCATTACTTCCATAGTTTTGGTAATCTTGTTTTGGTATGTGTGTACATGGATCTATCAGTAATAAACATTTTTATTTATTTAATTACTTTCTTATTATGTTGTGAGTCAAGGTCTCTCTATGTAACCCTGGCTGACCTTGAACTCACAGCAATACCTCGATCCTCTTTCCTCAACTTCCCAAGTGCTGGATTACAGATTTGCAGGACTATGCGTGGCATAAACACTTTTCAAAACAATGCAATAGGAATAGTTGGCTCTGTGTCCATCGCTGGGAAGGGAGAAGAGCTCTACACAGGAATCCGAGTGCGGTCCTCGCTGGGCACTGGGACCGAGCATGCCCGCAGGGCAGGGTGTCCCTCTCCGCGGGAGCTCTGGCTTCATCCGCGTCACTCTGGCGGCCTCTGCTGGGCTGGTGGGGAGAGGACGGGTGGGTGGCGCCCGGAACCAGGGGGAGGCCGTGAGAACTTACAGGATCTCAACAGGAGCGCTGTTTTCTCCCGGTTGTTAATTCCACAGTAGGGGTGGGAGACGGCCTTCCGACGGCGGCGTGGGCCTGCAGTCCGGGTCTGAGGCCAGGAACAGCAGCGCAACGTCCTCGTGTTGGGTAGGAATCGCTGTTTCTTCTGCTTCCCGTGCCCGCTTGGTGGCACAGAGATGCCAGGCCTCTGCCCCGGGCGGTGCCCTCCTCCTCGAAGCTGCCTGGGTCATGAACTCTCTGCTCCACAGAGAAGGAGAGGCAACTCTTGCAAAGACCTTGTCGCCAGAGCTGAGGCCTCTAAGCCAACATGTGAGAAAGAACTCTGTTCTGAGGGCAGGACGGGCCTTAAACCCCATATTGTGGTAAAAATTCATCTTTGCCATCCATGTGGCGTTGATTTCTGTGGGTAGGTAGCAAGATTCAGACCTCTAAACCTTCTCTGCGCTCAGTGGTGACCAAGTGGGTCCCAGGAAGTATCTGGGATAAAAATAACACAGGGGAGTCCACAGCTTAATGCATCTCCTGTGGCTACTGCCTGGACTAAAGCTGCTATCGGGTCACTGGATAAACACTGCACTTCACGTAGAGGTTTTACTCATCCCAAGGAAGCAATTAATGGCACCACGTAAACTGGTTGCTTGCCCCCTTCACCCTGAATCTTAGTATTGTAAATAGAAATTCGAGAAAAAGGAGCTTTGTTTCGTAGGTCTAAGAACACTTGTGTGTGAATTTGGGATCCGTAGATCACTAAATTGGTAACTAGGATAACTGACCCCCAGAGTCTGCCATCTCTCTTGCCTTGCATGTTACCCGGAGCCCGTGGCTGGCTGGACTCCCCCTGGTTGAGAAGGTGCAATCAGGAAGTTCCAGAAATCCTGCCTTCTTCATTCCTAAGTCCAGGTGGGCTGTGGAGGGTTGAATCCATAAATTTGTGGATTGAAAAATAGAAAGGAGGTAGGGTTTTATTTTATTTTGTATGAGACAGGGTCCTGCTATGTGCTGCAGGTTGGCCTTGAACTCACTGTGTAGCCCAGGCTGGCCTCGAACCTGCAGCAATCCTCCTGCTTCAACTTCCTCAGTGCTGGAATTACAGGCGTGTACCAGTATGCCACTATGCTCAGGTGAGGGTGGTAGGTTTTTATTGATGAAAAATAAAGAAGAGAAGTAGATATATAATAACTGAAAAGAACAGAGTTCTTGCCTAGTATGTGTGAGGTGCTGGGTTGGATCTGAGACATCACAAAAAAGAAAAAGAAAAGAGAAGGAAGAAGGGAAAAAAAGGAAGGAAAAAAGAAAGTAGGAAAAAACCTACTTCTAGAGCACTCTCACCTAAGAATCAGGTTTGTTCTGACTAAGGGAGAAATGAGAAACTGGATTTGTCTGAAAAATGAATTTTGGTCTTGCAACCAGAATAGTGGAAAAATGAGAGATAGTTGAAGGGCATATATTTTAACCTTTTTATTATAATATAAGAATAGCAAAGAAAACCACACAAATCAAATACATAGCTTAGTTTGTTATTATAAAGTAAAAGCACATGCCCGTAATCTCAGCACAGGAGGCGGAGGCAGGAGGACCACTGATTGCCGTTAAATCCGAGGCCAGCCTGGGCTACATATTTATTTAGGCTCTATCTCAAAACAAACATGATAAAATAAAACCACTTTGTGTCAGTCTGGTTGTCAAAAGAATTAAATAAGTTAGGTAATATGTAGAAAAACTATCAAGGTTGCAGGGGAACCATTGTTGAGAAGACTATAAACTTCCATTCTAGAAGCCATCTGACTATTTCCTGAGTTTTCGTGTCAGTGACCTAGCAGTCTCATGTCCTTCATGGAGCATGGCAGGCACATTCATCAAGGAGTGTGGGTGGGCCCAGCCCAGATTGTCTCCAGAGCAGTGGGGTAAATGTGCAATGCCAGCTCTGCAGGATCACACAGCAGTCGGCCGCAGTCCCCTGCATGTACTTTGAGCCACACACAATGTCAAAACTATGTGTCATCCAAGGGAGGAATGCAGTAAGGTCTGTGATATAATATAATTTCTGTACGCTGGAACCACATCTACTTACAAAAGTAGGTTTACTACACATGTTTCAGGAGTGCCTACATTCCTAAGGACAAGCATGGAGCACTGGACAGTGAGCCTTTCATGGGGCCAGGAGAAGTATAAATGAGTAAGGAGGTAACTAGGAAGAAAAAGCAGAGGGGGTGGTTCCTACCTGCCGAGGATCGGTAATGATGTACAATGAATGGAAGGGATCTGCCCAGCTCTTTGTGGGACAGTGGGAAATTGTCTTCCCAGCACTAGGAGGCTGAGACAAGAGGGTTGCCAAACAGTTTGAGGCCAACATGGGCTACATAGTGAGTAGTCTGAGAAAACAAAACAACAAACAAGAAAGATTCACGTCTAACAAAGTCTTGGGGACTGGGCTAACTCAGATCTCACAGTCTCAAGATTGGCATTATCGTGCCTCCAATGCAGAGGACCTCATGCCCCCTGGCTATGGGCAGAATGCTGATAATCTCACTCTCTTAAGGCAAGACACAATCTGCTCTGGATAGTTGTCAGTACACAGGGATTTGGGTATAGAGGAAAATCTGGCTCCTCATGAATTTAATCCTTATCCCCCATTCTCTCTAGTTGCTGTTCCCTGAAACACGTGCTCCCCCACCCTGTGCTCCTCACTTGTAAACAGAAGCCGGCCAACCTCAGAGCTTTCAGTCTGTTTGCTAGAGGCAGGTCTCCTCCCAGATCCCCTTTACATATTGAAAATCATCTCTGCTCTTTTTTTATTCCCTGGCATCCCCTCCCTCCACATAAGGTGGTTGAGGGTCTCACCAGCCCTCAGGACATAAGGAGAGGAAAAGTTTGCCTGAAAGCGAGGAGACTGATGAAGCTTGAAATGTGTGAGCACCTACTTGTGTAAGGCGATGCGGTACTCTGGGGCAGATAAGGGACACAAGCAGAAAGCCTGGTGGAATCTAAATAAGCTGTGTGGCTTAGTTAATAATAACAGGCCAGAGTCAGTTTCTCTCTCTCTCTTTTTTTTTTTTTTTTTTTGAGACAGGGTCTCACTTTGTAGTTCAGGCTGGCCCTCAGCTCACTGTGCAGCCAAGGTTGGCCTTGAACTCACAGCAATCTCCCTGCCTCTGTCTCCCCGAGTGCTGGGATGACAGGCGTGAGCCACCAGTCCCGGCCAGTTTCTCTGTTTTGCCACCTACACCATCGTACGTCAGGTGTTAGCAGTGAGGTGAGCTGAGTGAAGTTCGGCAAGAACTCTCTGTACTGTCCTTACAACCATTCCGTAAATGTAGTTATTCCAAATAGAAAACATAAAGCCCGTTGCTCAGAGGCATACCAAATAAGTGAAGACTAGCCAGTGTATCAGTCAGGTATTATAGGTGAGACGTATGTCTACATTTGGGTTTATATAGGGCAAATTTAAAGGTTTTGTATAATTACACTAAAATGCTCTGATCTCTGGGTGACGTTATTATGGGGGATGTGGTGCAGTCAGTGGTGGATTCTCTATTTTTTTATATTGTTTGAATATTTTAGTATATACGTTTTATGAGAAAGTATATAAATTTTATGAGAAGAGAATAACTTTGAGCCTGAAGGACAGAAGAGTATCAGGCTCAGAAGACACCAGCCTGGTTCCACTGGGTCCTGGGCTTATGCCCTCCTGCGGCAGGGCCAGATGTGGGCAGGGTTCCTGGAGATGGGCAACTTTCTCCTCTCTCTTCTCTGAAAAGTCTGTAAGTTAGTGAAATGAAAATGTATCGGCTTGCAGGAGTTCAGGGAACACATGTATAGTGTTGCTCTAAGCTCGGAGATATTACATTTCCATATTATTGTACATTTACTCAGATGTACAATATATATTGTATGAATGGACTGACAGAGTTCCTTCCTCTCTTCCTTGTTTCTCGTCCTCCCTTTTGGGGTGCCGGGGATGAACCCAGAGCCTTGGATGTGCCAGGCAAGCCCTCTACCATTACGCACATCCTTCCCCCTCAGTCCGGCTAAGTTGCTCAG
Organism: Petromus typicus; assembly: GCA_004026965.1. Taxonomy (NCBI): domain Eukaryota; kingdom Metazoa; phylum Chordata; class Mammalia; order Rodentia; family Petromuridae; genus Petromus; species Petromus typicus. Next base: position 71,622 of record PVIR01005268.1, read on the forward strand.
GATGGCCTCAAACTTAATCCTCCTCCATCAGCTCTGGTGTAGCTGGACGCATGCATGTACTCAGCTAGACTTTAACTTTTAGAGTAGTTTTGGGATCACCGCAAAATGGAGCGGGAGTACAGAGTCTCAGAAATTCCCTGTCCCTCAGCCTTCCGGAGCGCTGGGGTCACAGGTGTGCGCCACCCCGTCTGGCTTGTGTCCAACCTTTATGAGGCTTTAGGGACTCAGCTATGCAGAAAGCAGACACGGTCAGTGGAGGACATCACCCCCTATCAAAATAGCATTATATTATCATTTGTATAGATTATGATGGTAATTTTGTGGGAGAGAGAAGAACAGGATGGTCATGGCATGTAGACAGAAGAAATGAATTTGTAGCGGAAATCCGGGGACAAGCCTCCCTTAAACTGAGAATAGGAATAGATAAAGAAACTAGGGGCTTCGGGATGAGTACAGGAGAAGGAGCCTTCTGGGCAAAGGGAAGGCTGGGTGGAGGACCCGATGTGGTGCAGAGCAAGACGCAGACGTGTTTCCTTCCCTCGTTCTGTGAGTGGGCGCACAGTCTTTGCTTTTTCAAGAAAAGCCTTTTCAGAAATAATGTCACAGCTCAGGCTGAGACAGGCAGATTCAAAATGCACAGAAAATATACTTCGTGGTATTAGCCAAATTCCCCAAATCCCTGTGCTTCCCAGCATATTTCTTCTATTTTAGGATGGAAAATATGAGAGACATTTCCTGTTTCTGCAAAACCAGTTTGTTCATGTAAAGCAAACTATGTTCGCTCCGTGTAACTCGTGTTCCTGGGTGCTGCTCCCTCTGGGTCAGGACCTGCCGGGTTCACGGTCAGTTTAGTTCTGGAGATCACCCCAGGGCCTCGTGGACGCTGGGCAGGGGCTACACCACTGAGCGGTCCTCCTAGCCCTCAGCTTCATGTCAGTGTATCGTATTTATTTATTATTATTATTTTATTTTTTTTTTGAGACAGGGTCTCGCTTTGTAGTTCAGGCTGGCCCTGATCTCAGCTTCAAACTCACATCACAGCAGTCCTCCTGCCTCTGCCTCCCGAGTGCTGGGATTACAGGCATGAGCCACCACGCCTGGCACTGTGGTATGTGGTTCTGATTGCTGGTGGGTGAGTCTCAACACCCAGCATTGCTGTATGTGATTACTGGGGATCAAACCTGGGCCTTGCACTTGCAAGGCAGGCACCAGAACCACTGAGCTAAATCCCTGGCTCCAGAAAATGGTCTTTTTAAAAAAACATTTCCTTATTTCCTTTTCTTTCAAGATCCCACCATTTACTCATTGAATAGATGTTTGCAAAAAATGTGCTTGTGCCTGACATGACACATGAAAATAACCCAGAAAAAAACAGAGGATAATACAAAGTGTTACATAAAACACAAATTGTCACAGCTCATG
>PVIR01005269.1:0-73175 GCA_004026965.1 Petromus typicus
CTCAACATTGTCCCCTTTCACCTTATTTTACACTGAGCATTTTCTATTTCACAATATATAACATACAATGCTAGGACTCATTTACATCTTCATTTTCTCATACCAGAGAAAAGATGCGATATGTACCTATCTGTGACCTATTTATTTCACTTATGAGGATATCCTCAAGGTATGTCCATTTAAGTAGAAATGATTCAAAAAATATGGGACGCTTCACGAATTTGCGTGTCATCCTTGCGCAGGGGCCATGTTAATCTTCTCTGTATCGTTCCAATTTTAGTATATGTGCTGCCGAAGCGAGCACTCTCTTTTTCTTTTTGGTACTAGAGACTGAGTCCAGGGCCTTCACACTGAACTATATCTCTAGCTGTCTTTTAATTTTTATTTTTTATTTTGAGATGGTCTCACTAAATTGCTAAATGGACATATTTAAATATTGTATTAATTCCCTAATTTGAGAAATTGAACATGGCAGTGACTAAAATGGACAATAGACACTGGCAGATGGGCAGAAAATGTTCAAATTAGAAGAGGAGCAGGGGGGAGGGGAAGGAAAGAGGGAACATGGAAAAAAAGGGAAATCAAAGGAAATGGAAACAAAGCTTTTGTAAATGGGTGGCTGGGGGGAAAAGGAAAAATCAAGATATATCATGTACTGGTACAAATTCCCTATGATGAATGTTATTATTATATACATCTAAAATGTACCAATAAATATTTTTCTGGGGAAAAAAAAGATTTGGAGGTAGTAAAAAGTGAAATACTTTAGTAAAAGGTGCCACACATAAATAAATAAGTAAATAAATAAATTGTTAAGTATCCCAGACTAGGCTCAAAGTTACAATCTACTTGCCTCAGCTTCCCAGAGAGCTGGATTACAGGTGTGCAATGGCACAATTGGCCTGCGGGCATGGAACACTGATGTGAACCTGCCTGGGACAGAAGGACAGAGAGCTAGGAGTGCTGTGGGTGGGGAGGGACCTAGAGCAATGGAGAGGAGGGTGACAAGACCCAGGCAGGGGCCCGGGATTTTAATGCTGAGCAGAAGAGCTGGCCAGCCACAGCAATGTCTCTGTGAATGCCAAAGTGGACTTTGAAGAAGGGGGCAGAGGTGTGTGTGTGTGGCCTAGACTGCAGGTGTGGAGTTGTATACATGCACTGCACACACACTACCTGAGCCTCTGCTGCATATGAGACAGCATTCTAGATCCTGCAGAGAAAGCAGTGAGGAAAATATGCACATACAGGCCTGTGCAAACAGACAGCCCTCCTGCTTGTGAGGGGACTGTCTTGATCCTTAACTTACAAATTCAATTTGTTTTTTAGGGCTGGTTGTAACTCAAGTTGATCAATTGCCTCCAGAGTCTCTCTTGTATAATTTTAGGCCATACTCTTTTCCAAGCAGGTCTTTTTTTTTTTTTTTTTTTGAGACAAGGTCTTGCTTTGTGGTTCAGGCTGGCCCTGACCTCAGCCTCCAACTCACATCACAGCAATCCTCCTGCCTCTGCTTCCCGAGTGCTGGGATTACAGGCATGAGCCACCACGCCTGGCACTGTGGTATGTGGTACTGGTTGCTGGTGGGAGTGAGTCTCCACACCCAGTATGGTATGTGGTTACTGGGGATCGAACTTGGGCCCTTGTGCTTGCAAGACAGGAGCTGGAACCACTGAGCTAACTCCCCGGCCCTCCAAGCAGGTCTTAATCCTTCAAGAGACACTGGCCTAGGATTTCTCTGTTAACCCAACACAGGAGTGGGTGTTGTAATGTACCTTCCAGACCTCTTTAAGGGTTAAATCTAGATCTGAGACCACCTGGAAGCACAAGCAGCCAGCATTCAGGTTGTTCTCAAGACTTTGATCATAAGTTAAAATTAAAATTCTAGTTGTAACTAGAAGGCCCACTGTAATGTCAGCCTCAACCTGTTGGCCACTTAGAAAAGGATTTTCCCACCAAATAGTATGGCAAAGGGTTAGATTTACTGGCTCTCTGTCCTCTCACAGCCTGCCTGGAGTCTTGCTGTAGAAGACCCTTCTCCTGAGCTCTTGCGGCCCTGTAGCTGCAGCAGGGGGTCCATCAGTGTGTCATGTCCCCGCCCCTGCCCCATCTCCAGCTCCTGCGCCTTCCTGGCCACTACCTGCAGTGCTGCGCTCACAGGCATCTGGGGCACTGGAGCAGAAGTTTCTTTTCCAGAAAGACACGGCTCTTCCTCCAGGGTCCCTCTTTCTGAATAGGGCTGGTGTCCTCATCCCATTTCTTTTTGTTGTTGTGTTTTTTTTTTTTTTTTTTTTTTTTGGAGACAGGGGACAGGGTCTCACTTTGTTATTCAGGCTGGTCCTGAACTCACTATGTAGCCCAGGCCAGCCTCAAATTCACAGCAATCCTCTTGCCTCGGCCTCCTGAGTGCTGGGATTACAGGTGTGAGCCACCACACCTGACACTATGGTATGTGGTTACCAGGAACAAACTTGTGGTATGTGGTTACCAGGTCAAACCTGGGACCTTGCACTTGCCAGGAAGGTGCCGGAACCACTGAGCTAAATCCCTCCCATCCCATTTCTATCTCTCAGTATTATTCACTGTGAAATGAGCTCACACTCAGAAGAGGTGCATCCTACACTTTGAGCATGGGGTCACCAGAAGACCAGCCCAGAGTTTCTTACTTGAGGGAGCTGATACCCCAAGAGTGTAAAGCTTGAGCTGCACTCCCTCCTTTTATTCTGATATAATTTAGTGCCTTGTTTTCATTCTTTTGTTAATAAAATAAAACAATACTCAAACTATTATAAGGAGCGCTGACAGCCTGTGTTTACGTGTTTATGTTGTGTCTGTCTCTAAGAAGCAGAGACTGCTATGTAGATTTTTGACAAAATGAGTTTACACTTAGTGTTGGGGAGTATGATAATTAAAATCAATGGGAGGGGAGCTTCCTCCAAGATGTCTCTTTATTCTCTTTCTCTGTCTCCCATTGGCCCCTCTGAGCCCAGTTCTGACAGGGCTCAGGCAGTAAAACTGGCTTCGTCCACCAGGAGTCAAATTACTTCTCCCTCTGCCTGTGTTCCAGGGGCTTCTTTCCCTGCTCTGCGCTTTCCACTTCCCTCCTGCCCAGAGAAGGACCTCGGGGAGTGCTGAGCCCCCAGTGTGGTCCCTGGGGCGAGGGGTGCGTGGACCAGGAGAGGAGGATAGAGAGAACCATGGGAATGCCGGGAAAGGGGGGTAGAGCTAACGGTCCTTTACTAATACATTTACAGCTAAGGGATGCACATTGAGGCCACGCCCTCAAACAGAATACATAGGTCACATATGGGTAAACGCCGAATAATTTCTCTCGTCTGAGAAACCGAAAGTGTGTGTGAGGAACCATAATGTACAGTAGGTGTTGTGAACTAGGAAGAAAATGCACAAGGGAGAAAGGGAGCTGGGAGGGGCGCTGAGGGAAAGGAAAAAGTATCAAAAAAGTAGAAAAATGGAAACAATCTTTATAAATGGGGTGGTTAGCTTGATAGATATATTTTGATATTACTCACACTGTACAGTAAGTTGGAGCCCTAATGAGGCAAAATATATTCTCAACAATTGTTGATGTGCGTATTCATCTGTAAGGACTTGCTTTTGTTTTAATGTTTAATAGATTATTAAAATTTTAAAAAATACATATGAGGGGTCAAGGATGTAGCTCAGTGCTGCTGCATCTGCCTCGAAAGCACAAGGTCCTGAGTTTGATCCTTAGTATCAAAAATCTTTTTTTACTCAGTTCAGTCTTTTGGCTGAAAATAACAGAAAGACAACTGTAATTAGCTTGAGTGCTAACGGGGAGGGCGTCTTGTCTTGGAAGTTCCCTGTGGAGGCTGTGGAGGCAGCAGGCACGGACCTCTGGGTGAGGATGTGCATACAGGACCCACGCTCAGGACTCAGTCCTGTGGGTGCTGCCTCCCCAGCACCTCTCGGGCCAGCTCCGGGCCAGCGAGGCGGGCATCTTTCCACCAGCTCCAGTGTTCCACAGCCAGGGGCTCCGCATCCTGCTTTGATTTCCTCTTCTGTACTAGCCCTCAGTGCCCAACAGTGCCTAGGCCATGTTCTTCAGGTTTGATGGGTTTTCTGATGGAGACATTTGAGAATTTTTGTTTTGTTTTTTAAGACAGGATCTCCCTATCTAATTTAGGCTGGCCTTGAACTCACTGTGTAGCTGAAATTGGCCTTGAATTTGTTGCAATCCTCCTGCCTCAGCCTCCTGAGTGCTGGGATCACAGGCGTGTGCCACCACACCCAGCTAGAGAAATTTGAGAATTTTAATTTTTACAATTGTCCTGACTTAGTTGCAGATGCTAGGGCTGGGTTTGACTTGCTGATTTTCCCATGGGGAGCCCAGGGGACCTGGAGGCCTACAAGGGCATGGCTGGTGCAGAGCAGAACCTTGAGCAGCAGCCCCTGCATGGAGCAGATTCTAGGATCGCTCTCAGGCTGCATCTGTTTCACTCGCACCGAGCCCTGCCTCAGCATCCACCTCGCCTGCCATGCTCCTTACCCAGCATTTGCAGAGTGTCATTGATTTGTGCAACACATATTTACTTACCTAACAATGATTTGCGGAGCATCTTCAGTGTACCAGATGCTGTAGGCAGATGATTACAGATGCTCCACACCTGTGATCCCAGCCCTGCACAGGCTGAGGCTGGAGTCCTGAACCCATTTGTGAACCCGCTTGTGTGTCTCCAAGTTCCAAACTCATGATGTAATTTAACCCTCTACTTGATACACCAGGATGCTCACACCAGGGGATAGGACTTGTTTGGATACCCTCTTGCTTAGGGGCCAACCAAGCCTCAGAGGCCAGAACTGGCTCATTGCTGGCTGAAGAGAAGCTGAGAGAAGATCTGGTACCTGTCAGTCCCCTTCCAGCTCCATACTCGGGTTGCCTGTGCCCTGGCCTGCAGCCCCCTGGGCACCCAGACCTGTTCAGACTTGGGGGAGTGTTCTGGAGCAGACAGGATGTGTCTTCCTACACAATCATTGCCTCACAGAGTGATTTGCATATTGGTGGGAACACAGATGTCATTCCCTCCCCATTTCCTCCTGAAAGAGAAGGATTCCCGTCACAGCTCTCCTCAGAGGGGAGGCAGCTGTGTGGCCCAGCATGGCCTGGACACTTTCCTGGCAGGCGGGGACAGATGTCAGTCAGGCCCTGGAAGTGGTGGGCGGTAAGGTCGCTTCTTGACCTCTCTTGAAGCTCAGTGTTTGGCTATGGGGGGCAAACGGCCCCTCCTCTGGACCCCGGGCCCTGCACGCTGCTCTGCGCTGCTCTTCCTCAGGCTGCAATTCCTAAGGACTAAGTTGCTGCCGTCTGTCACTCTGCGGACTAAAGTGCCGTAGCAGAAGTGCACCCCGTCCCTGCCGTGTGTCAGACGCGCTTTGCTCTGAGCTGGTTACATGGTTTAAACGTATTTGATCTCCCCAGCATCCCAGAGTGGTTGGCTGTTATCTTCCACTGTCCACATGAAACATCACAGTCCAGAGAGGTGAAGGAACTGCGTGAGATCACACAGCTGGTAAGCCCTGAACTCGGCCGGACTGGCTCCGAGGTCTGTGACTCTGGAAACCGTGGTCTAAACGCTGGAGTTAGAAGCTTGGAGGTCTGTGCTGTATTCCGGAAATACTGTCACCCCGTCACCAGCCACCCGAGCCGGTCTGCTGGGAGCTTCCCCACCCAGATGAGTCCTCATGGCTCTGCTCGAAGCGTCTCTAGCCATGGAGGACCCTCCAGCACGTCCAGGCTGAGCAGCACGCCTCCCTGAGGAGGCTATATCCTGCTTCCCCTCAGAGGAGAAGCTAACGGGCCTCACTTCCGGGATTCGCTCCTTCTGAAGGGCTGAGCGTCTGTCTCGCTCACTCGTCCCAGCGTCCTCAGCACCGAGCCCAGCGCCTGCTGTGTGGAGAATACTCAGGAGATGTCTGTTATGTAGTAAACAAAGCATGTTACAAAATATGCACAATAAGCTAAACATTGCATTATGTAGTCTGTCAATATATCTCAGCCCAGAAGGACACATTCCAAAGTGCTAACAGTGACTGTAACAGAATTCAGGGGGCTCTGGTGACGTTCATTCTTTTGTTTGCATAATTACATTTTCCATAATGGATGCCTTGAATCACTTTTGGAATAAGAACCTTAAAATTGCTATTGAACGAATCATAGCCAACATAAATTAAGAGCTTGATGTGTACAAGCTATCATTCCTGCAAAATCCTCTTAGGAAAGTACTATTGATACGATTCCCATTTTACAGATGAGGAAACTGAGGCTCAGAGACATCAGGGTGATACAATTGGCAAACAGCAGGGTTGCATCATGGTGTCCTATCAGACTACACAGCCAGCATCACAACCTCTCCATTCCTGCTTTTAGGTGGAAGATAGATAAATAGGAGTCTGTCCCTCTCCCTCTCTCTATCTCTCTCTTCTGGAAATTACTTCATGGGCGCTCTACAAATGAGCTATACCTTAGCCTCTTTTAGTCTTTATTTTGAAACAGATTCTTTTTATGTACCCTAGGCTGGCCTTGAATTTGCAATCCTCCTGCCTCAGCCTCTTGAATAGAATAGCTGGTATTATGGGCATGCACTACCATGCTTGACAGTTTCTCTCTTAAAAGCCAACTTTTAAATTTTAAAAATGTTTCAAACTCAGGACAGACACATAATATAGTGAGTTTGAGAAAAGCCTTCTTCCAAGTTAAGCAGTCATTAATAGTCCCATGTGCTTTGCAACTCTCTCCATCACTGCATGTGTGCTATGAGTATTTGATAACAGCGTTAGGGAGGTCCAGATCACCTACCACGGACCCGCCCGGCACAGTGTACCACCCAGGGGCTTCTAGTGTTCACAGATTTTGCACTCATCACCACAGTCACGTTTAGAACAGCTGCGTCACTCAGAAAAGAAACTCCCCACCCTTGGGCGTCACCTCTGTGCCCTTCCTTCAACTCTGTCCTGAGCAACTGCTAAACTGTTTTCAGTCTTTGCAGTTCTGCAAATTCTAGAAATTGCACGTAAATGGAATCAAGTGCAGTTTTTTGGTGACTCACTATTTTTGTACTTAGTATAATGTTCTCAAGGAGTCATCCATAGCCTGTATTTTTTTCTTTCTTCCTTTCTTTCTCTCTCTTTCTTTTTTTGAGACAGGGTCTTCCTATGTAGCCCAGGCTGGCCTTGGACTCAAGACTCTCCTGTCTCAGCCTCCCACACGCTGGGATTACAGGTTTGTAACACCACACCTAGCTTATTCTTTTTTTATGGTTGAAAAACAGTCCAGAATATGGGCATAGACATGCCACATTTTAATGATCTGTTTATCAGTGCGGATATTTGTGTTGCTTCTACATCTGGCTGTTCTGAATACTGCTGCTAGGAACCAGCCTTCCTCTCTTTCTTTCGTTCTTCCTTTCTTTACCTCCCTTCCAGTCCTGGGGTCTTGATCCTAAAACATTTACATTGAGCTTTGTCCCCACTCCTTTTTAAAATGTTCTGTTTGTTTTTGAGAGAAAGTCTTGCTGAGTCACTAAATAGCTCAGAACTTGTTTTTCTCCTGCCTCAGCCTCCCAGAGCACAGGGATTATAGCACTCTAAACATTTGTGTATAATTTTCTGTGTGGACATATGTTTTCATTTCTCTTGGGGGTTTCCTGTAAGGAATGGAAATATTGGGTAACATGCGATCTGTATAGCTTAGCTATTTTGAGGAATTATAACGGATACAATCTTGTTCCTGTTTCAGAACTTTTTTTTTTTTTTTTTTTTCTGAGACAAGGTCTGGCTTATAGTTCAGGCTGGACCTGAGCTCACTATGTCCCCAGGCAAGCCTCACACTCACAGCAATCCTCCTGTTTCTGCCTTTCCAGGGCTGGGATTACAGGCGTGAGCTATCACACCTGGCATTGTAGTATGTGGTACTGATCGCTGGTGGGCGTGAGTTACCACACCCAGTATTGTATGTGGTTACCGGGATCGGACCAAGGCCGTTGTGCTTGCAAGACAGGCGCCGGAACCACTGAGCTAAATCCCCGGCCCTCAGAACCATTTTGAGCAGAAGTTGCAGATGTGCCGCTGATCCCTAAAAACCTCGGCGAAATGCTAAAGAAGTTTCTTTTCATAACCACGCTTCACCGGTCAACTTCAGGAAGTTTAACATTGTTACACTATTAACTGTTGTGCACTTTATACTCAAATTTTGCTTGTTGTTTGCGTTAGGCCCCATCCGGCCTCCTCGGCTCCTGTGTTCGGCTCAGTCCCGCAGCGCTCTGGCCTTTGTGGTGTGTTGTCCGCGCCCCTTGAGGTCGGGCGGCAGCTTCCAGCCTTCTCCGCTGGCGGCCACAGCCGGCCGGCTCTGCTGTCTCCCCGGTTTTCCTAAAGGAAAAGCTGACATCTTGCCAGAGCTTCTGGCCACGCGTGGCTCCAGGGGCAGCCCTGCTCCCTGCCACTCTGTCTCTGTGCTGCCCGCGGCTCCCTGCGGAGCCGGGAAGGCGAAAGCGGTGCCTGACACCGTCCGGGCATCGGAGCTCGCACCCCCCACTTCAGCAAGGTTCCGAAAATTGGAAAGTTCATATAAAAAAAATCCAGGTTTCTGACTGTTGAGGACAATCAAAACCCTGCGCTCGCACTTCCCGCAGCAGCCCCGGACCTTGCAATGGCCACAGGTCCAACCCGCCCTGCCCTCTACACTGCACCAGCCTGTGAGCCTGTCCAACCCTCGCGTCCCCGGGAGGATGGAAAGGTCAGCCTCGGTCTGTACAGAAACCCGAAAGCAGAGGTCGGCCGGTCCCCAGCCTCACGGGGCGGGTGAGCAGGTGGAACCCGCGCCATCTCCCTCCAGGGCGCGGAAGGGGCTCCCGGGAACCGAGGTGTGTGAGAGGACGCGGCGGGGGGCTCCGAGTCCAGGTCCACCTGGGTGGCGTCCTCTTTCCTAGTGAGCACGGGACCCGCGCCCTCCGGCAGAGGTGAGTGCCACGCGGAAACGGATGGAGCCCGTGCCAGGAGCGCCTCTGTGTAGATCCCAGGAAACCCTGGCCCATCGGCCTTCCCAGAGCCAGGCCCCTCCTGCTGACCTTGTCGGGGCGGAGGCTTCCCAGCACTTTTCTTTTAGTTTTTCACTGCTATTTCTGTAAGACTAGAGATCATCTCTCTCGGGTGAGACAATTCTACTTTATAACCCCAGGGAACGTGCTTCACACGAGCGCCCCGTCGCCCATGGGTCTCCTTGGAGCTCCGCCACTGGCGGACCTCCTGTCTGTGGGTCGCAGGACTGGAACGACATAATCTGTGTGTGAGCACAAGGCCCGAGAGATAGTGGGTGATGAACGAACTCTTGGTGAGTGAGTGAGCGGCTCACTCAGTCGTGATGGACAAAGGGAAGCACACAGGAAGAAGGAAGCAGTCCTGCCTCCCTGCGGCTGCTGCTGCTCTTCCTGCCACTTTTCTGTGTCTGCTGCCAAATTCCCCTCAGTCCCAAGCCTCGGCCACGCAGTCTGCAGTGCGGGGCCTGGGCTGGGTAATGACCGGCCTTCCGCTGGCTTGAAGTTTCCGCCCGGGGCTGGAAGCCACCAAATCCAGATGGCTAATTGCTTTGTGCCTGTTTTTGCAAATCACAGTGATTCACTGTCCCTGCTGAAAACATGCTCTCTTCAAAGATTTAATGGTTTCCAAAATTAATTTAGCCTCTTCTCTTATCTCCCTGCCCTTCTGCCTTTGTCCCCCCACTCCTTCCTTTCTCCTGGCTCCCCAGCTTGCACCCTGCAGCACCCGCTCTCCCCCGCAGGGCCCTCTCCGGTCACCTGAGCACAGGCCTCCTCCCCTGCACCCCGTGCAGCGGCTCTGACGCCCACTCAAGAGCTCCTCTCCTAAAACCCAAAGAAGCGCTGCATCTTCACGCGTGAGGGACACGGTCATGACCGTTGGGCTTGTTTCTGATGACTCAGGATTGGTCCACAAGACCTGTCCCCACGGCCCTGAGCAAGAGGGCGCAAGTTTAGAGAGTCTTTCTGCACCAGACACTGACCCTTCCCCGACCACCTCCAAGCTTCTGTTCCTTCTGACATGTAAAGGTCACATCCTTTCTACGTGGCCTGTATCTGACACACACGCACGGAGCCTCTCTATGCCAGGCATGTGCGGGGTATGGGGGGGTGGTCCACGGGTAAAAAGTCTCACAGTCCTGGCCTTTCAGGAACTCAGGCTAGTGAGAAAAAGAAATGGCCCGACACCAGCAGGCCTTTCTCTCTGCGACTCTGTTGGACTTTGCTGTATATATTTTAAGGCTATGTTAAGTATCTTTAAATTACCAGTTATATCCTCCTGGTGAGTTGTTGCTTGCATGTACATTCACACTTTGACTCTTACAGTGCTCTTCACATTACATTCTGTTTTATTTTCTCCAAAGAATAGGGGTCTGATTATCAATCACAATATATCTCTAATGAGTAGTATATAGTAGTATAGTAGTATGAGTAGTAATGAGTAGTATGGAAGGAGGAGGGGCCAGGGATGTAGCTGTGTGGTGCCACCACCTGCCTTGCAAGTGCAAGATCCTGAGCTCAGTCTCCACCTCTGCCAAAAAAGCAAAACAAAAAAGAGTGACAGACATCCCTATATGCTGACATAGAATGATTTCCAGGTCATGCTATGAGGAAAAACTAGAAAGCACGTATCATCTGCTACTCTTTCTTTTTAGTTTTTCTGAGACAGGGTCTCACTTTGTAGTTCAGACTGGCCTTGAGCTTACTATGTAGCCCCTTCTAGTCTCCAACTCCCCTCAATCCTCCTGCCTCGGCCTCGGCCTCCTGAGCGCTGAGATTACAGGCATGAGCCACCATGCCCAGCTCATCTGTTACTCTTTAAATAAAAGAGAAATATTTGTGTGTTTTAGTACATAATAATACATAGTAACACCAAGAAATACATAGTAATGTTGAATAAAACAATAATAACTATTTTAACACATCATAATAATGTCAAAAGTAAATAAATGGCAGGGTGGGGAATACAGAGATGTTTGCTAAAGGGTACAAACTTTCAGTTATAAAGTGAATGTGAGAGGTTTTAAATACAGCGTGATATCTGTAGTTAACAATACTACATTTTGGTCAAGCGTGGTGGCACATACCTGTAATTCCTGTACTGCAGAGACTGAGGCAGGTGGCTTGCCATGAGTTCAAGGCCAGCTGGGGCTACATAATGAGGTCAAGGCCAGCCTGAGCAACACAGAGAGACCTTGTCTTGAAACCTCCCCCAGAACCCCAGAAATATTGCATTTTGTATACCTGAGATTTGCTGAGTGTAAATCTTAAGCGTTCTTCCCACACAAAAGGTAGTAAGTTTCTGAGATGATGGAGGTGCTGATTAACTTGACTGTAGTAGTCACTGCACGGTGTGTGTCAGAGTAGGTCATCGCATTGTATATGCAGTTTCTGTCAGTTATGCTTCAACGTTGGAAGGAGAGAAGAGCAAAATCCACATGAAATTAAATTAAATTTTAAAAAGTTTTAAAGTTAGGGCTGGAGATTTAGTTTAAGTGGTACCGCACCTACCATGGAAGGATGAAGGTCTGTGTTTGATCCCTGGTACTAAAACAAGAAAAAAAAATTTCCTCTGGGTACTCTGGGAGAGACTAGGTAGAGGTTAGGGATGTAAGTCAGACTGTTCCAAATAGATTTTACAGATTTGATATCAGAGCTATGTACATAGTACACATAATTAGAAATGAAGTTAAAATGGAAAGGTCAGTTATTTTAAAAATACAAATGGTAATAACATCAAGTTGGTGGCAAAACTCAGAATTATTTTAAGAGGCTGGCCTTGAACTCACAGAGATCCTCCTACCTCAGCCTCTTAGGCGCAGGAATTACAGGTCTGCTCCACCAAGCTTAGCCCCTATTTTAAGAGCCTCTTATGAATAATAATTTGATAATAAACTATTGATGGACACATCTTATAGAAGCACAATAAGGAATCCAGAAAAAATAAATTACCTTTGATAATCATTACTTTTGATAATCATTTTGGTAATATTGACATTATTATAATTCCAAAACTATTCTATATAGGGTAGATAAAATAAATAAGCAATTACTAGGATCCAGGATTTTCTTTTCTTTCTTTTTTTTTTTGAGACAGGCTCTCGCTTTGTGGTTCAGGCTGGCCCTAAGCTCAGCCTCCAACTCACATCACAGCAATCCTCCTGCCTCTGCCTCCCAAGTGCTGGGATTACAGGTGTGAGCCACCACGCCCGGCACTGTGGTATGTGGTACTGGTTGCTGCTGGGCGTGAGTCTCCACACCCAGTATTGTATGTGGTTACCGGGGATCTAACCCTGGTCCTTGCGCCTGCAAGACAGGCGCCAGAACCACTGAGCTAAATCCCCGGCCCCAGAATTTTCATTATAAAGTAGATTCAAAAATCAAATAAGTGAAACAAAAATCTTAAACATGGACTGGAAATATAAGTGAGGATTTATGATCAATATAAAATAATCCATTTCCTAGCAAAGTCAACTGAGAAGCCCTAGCAACAATCGTGTACACTGAGGGACCAGGCCTCCTCCACAACAGGGGCTGAGCAGGGCCTGGGTTCAGGTAATGAGACACATTACCAGCCTGCCTTCCTCCCGCCTCCCTACCTCTCTGCCTCCTTTTATTCCTCCCTCCTTTCTTCCCTCTCTCCCTGTCTCTCCTCTCCTCTTCTTCCTCATTCTCCTATTTTCCCCTCTTCCTCTGCCTCTTCCTCTCTCTCTCTCTCTCTCTCTCTCTCTCTCTCTGTTTTGCAGTCTCTCGCTTAGTCGAAAAGTGACCCAGGCTGGGTTCGAACTAGCAATCCCCCTGGGCCTCGCAGAACGCTGGGATTGCAGGTGTGTGCCATGCTGGCTCCCATGGTTCTTAAATATTCTCGTATCCCGTTTGATGGAGGATATACATTTGAAAAATCTGTCAAACTATGTGGAAGGAAATTACCAAAGACTACGAGGGTCTTGTCAAAAGAACAGAAGTGCCAACTTGACGAGGCTCCTATTGACCAAAGGTGGGATGGTGAAGTGTGCAGTGATGAGCACTGACCAGTACTTGGAAGAGTCAGATGTGTGATGAATCCCAGTGTTCCCTCCCCTCCCCTGCTAATCTGCAGCCTCTCACCTCATACACAGTTCTTTCTACATACTCTCTTAGCTGTTTTCTGCTAATAATTTCTGGATTGTTTTGTTTTGTCTTAGTTGCTAGGGATGGAGCACAGGGTTTGCACGTTAGCTAAGTGTGGTGCCGATCAGCTGTGCCCTCAGCCCCGCCTTTTTTTTTTTTTCTTTTTTGTGACAGGGTCTCACTTTGTAGTTCAGGCTAGCCCTGAGCTCAGCCTCAAACTCACATCACAGCAATCCTCCTGCCTCTGCCTCCTGAGTGCTGGGATTACAGGCGTGATCCACCATGCCCGGCATTGTGGTGTGTGCTACTGATTGCTGCTGGACGTGAATCTCCACACCCAGGTATTGTATGTGGTTACTGGGGATCGAACCCGGGCCCTTATGCTTGCAAGACAGGCGCCGGAACCCCTGAGCTAACTCCCCGGCCCAGCCCCACCTGTTTTAAGTACTGGACTCACACAGATATTTCTCCCTACCTGGGGGGGGGGGGCAGGGCTGCCGTGGGGCCTGGTGACCTTGCCTAGATCCAACTGGCTTACGAAGAAGAATTGTGCCACAGCTCTGTGATCCTGACAGAAAGCCCATGATCTCTCAGATGTTAGGAAACCACTTTCTACCCAACTCTGTCTTCCCAGCACGCTATAATGAGACAGTTTCTTAACGCTCCTGGCTTCTGACGAGGTGTGGGACTTTTTGCCCCACCCTCTTCTTACTTTAGGTAACCAGTTCATTTTCTTTCTTGGCTTTAAGAATTTGAAAGCTGTCTTTAATGTTCTCTAGTTTTGTCATGTTTTTATATTTCCTCATTTCTGGGAAATCCTTAACCATTATCTCTTTGGGAAAAACATGACTTTTTATTGTGCTTTCCACATTTCCCCAGAAATCTTATCATAGAAATCTTGACACTTAAAAAATCATATCTCTTATTTTTCTGGCTCTGACCTAGGTGACTTCATTTTGACTCTTCAAATCGTCAACACTCCATATCTCAGAATAGAGCTGAAGAGAGTCTAAAACTGGCTCCTCAGCAATAGAAATCTTACGGTCTGGGTTCAGTCACCAGCTTCCTTTGTTTTAGTGTCATCCTTTCTGGTGTGTGGAAAAGGATCACAGAGGGCACCTTGGGCTATACCTTTGCTGTCTCTATCAGCATTAAGCCTGCTAGGGCTTTAACCCACTGGTTCTGGTGCCTGGCTCACAAGTGCAAAGTTACAAGTTTGATCCCCAGCACAGAAAAATTTTAAAGTAAGTAATAAGCTGCCTAACTCTAAATGTAGCTCCTGGTATCTTTGCTGGCTGAATCAGCCACGCTTTTGGCACAGTCTTTCCTTGATTACACGAGCTTGACAATACTATCTATTGATTTCCTGTGTGATAATTGAGGTTTTTGTTTTCTTGCACTTTGCCCTCCTTCACGTTCCCACATAAGCGTGGTATGAATAGTCAGTGTTCGCAGTATCATGATTTTGTAACTCTGAAGACTGGCTGAACGGTGGTATTGTATAATTACGTTCCCTCCAGTTTTTCGTTTTTCCTGCAGTTACCAGTTGCCATTGTTTTTCTGTTTTTCTTTTGCTTAACTTCTTACATAACGATGGCTAATATTTTCCAAAGTCTCAGTGTACCTGAAAAGATTCCCCTTACGTATCCAAATGTATTCAGGGATCTCTCACCCCCTACACTCAGGACACTCTGGAGGCCCCTTCTCACCCACTGCCCCTTGACTCAGTTTGGAAGGGATATTCTCGCACCTGGGGCTCAGTGTTGTCTTGGGGTGTCTTCACCAGGGCTCCCCTCGGATGTCTCCTGTTTCTGGAGCACCTTTGTTCCTTGTTCTTGGCTTAGGCTTTCACCTCACTGAATCATATCTTTTACTATCTTCCTAAGAAAATGTGTGTGGGAGGCAAATTTTTTAGTTCTTACACATTTGAAAATATCTTTATTCCACGCTTATCTTTTATCTGGCTAGGTAGAAAGTCCCAGGACAGAGTAATTTTCACTCAGGACTTTGGTGCCCCATGCTACTCTGCTGACTATTTACCCACAGTCAAGATATCTGATGCTACAGACTTTGCCCATCTCCTCGGCATTATCAACTTCAAAACTTACCGCGGTATTTCTCTCCAGCCTCTGGACCATCTAGTGGGCTTTTTGTGTCCTGCAGTGTCCTGGGTCAAACCCAGGGCCTCCAGCCTGCCAGCCGTGGACTCCACCCCGAGCTCTTCCCTGACCCCTAAGAGGGAGCAGTTTTAATTTCACTTCTGAGAAATTTTCTTACTTCTTTTGTTATACACAGAATCTTCTACCCTTTGTTTTCTTTATATAGATGCTTTATATAGATGTTGGAACTCCTTAAATTCTAACACTCTTCTCTCCTAGTTTTTAAATTGTTTTCTGGGGATTTAGAAAATTTATTTTCCTACTCTTTTGATGAGTCTTTTGTTTTAGCTACCACTACCACATTTAAAATTTTTCAGAGCTCTTTATCATCCTCTGGCTATTCCTTTTTGTAGCCATTCTGTTTTTTATAGATGTGCATTTATGAGACTCAAATATATACGTAAAATTTTAGAAATGTTTACTCTTTACATCATCTGTTTCCTTTGAGTTCTTTCTCCTGTGCCTCTTCTCCTCTTCCTTTCTTCTACTCTGCCTGTTTTTTTTTCTCGCTTTCACGTGGATACTTTTCACAAATTTCTGGTGATTCTGGGTATGCTTTCAGTCATATGGACCATTCAGTATCAAACTGAGGACATGGGTGAGGAGGTGGTGGTGGGCCCTGCACTCAGGATATTGTACTGGGTGACTCAAAAAAGTCAAGACTTGGGGACTTTTCTTGGGGGTTAGTAAATTTTTTTTCCAGCCAAGAAGCCTCCAGCTAGGGACAGGTATTTGAGCGTCCCTTCCTGGCAAGGGGTTAAGGAAAAAGGCCTCGCAGAGGGTCCTGTGTCGTGTGAACACCGCCTCTGTTTCAACAGGCACTGGATCTCTGCTCTTGCTGGGACTTCTGAATTTGGGAGTGCTCCTTTTCAGTTTCAGAAGAACTTCGTCTTGTGCAGGGATGTAGTTGGTTGTCTGTGTATGAATGTGGAGTCAAACTTTCTCCAGACCTCTTCTCACCAGTTCCTTAGGGAAGCATGCCTGCTTCCCACTCACTTCCTGTGGAAGCTGCTGCTTCCAGACCTAGCCACTCAACACTTCCTGGGGAGAATCTGCTCAGGCCTCACTTTGCCAGGCGTTTTGAGTCTTACATCTCTTAACTGACTCCATGGCCACTCTTGTACCCATTTCCAGTCACCCACACATTTAGTGATCACTCTTGTCCTCTGGCGCGCTCCTCACTTCCATTCTTTGTACATCTGTGGGTCCGACCTTTAAAGACAATTATTGTAGGAACTTTCGAAGGAAAGGTGATAAAGACATACGATCTCTTTGTTACATCTTGCCAGTTGAAATGCTTCTCTGGAGGCCCATTGACAAGAAACACGCCCATTCTAGGTACTCCCGGGGTGAGTGATTCCTACTTTACCAAAGACCTTTGCCCTCAACGGGGGCTAGGAAGAGTTGGCCTTGGTGGGAGAGAAGAGAGTGTTCTCTGCCTTGTTCCTCCCCATGGACGGAGTTCTCAGAAGCCACTCTGGCTACACGCAAGAGACAGAAGTGATCCTTCAAGGATGTCTTGTCACACAACCACGCACCTCACCACCCAAGGGTCATGGCCACAGTTAGCACATGGTCTCTCACTGGTCCACCACCACCTGGTAACCTGGAGACGTGGAAGGAGAGCAGAAAAATGGAACAAGAAGAGGAGAAGAAGAAGGGCAACGGAGAAAGGGCCGTGGGAATGTGGATGGTAGTAGCTTATGTTTGCAGAATGCTTCATGTACTTGGTCTCATTTACTCATTAAGGATCTACTCAGAAAAGTATACGTGTAGATCATTTGAACAATTTTATAGTTTAAATTGTGTCTTGATAGGTTTTAGAACCTGATTTGTATCTGCAACTTTGGAGAAACTTGTTCTGATTTCCAAACAATGGTTTACCAAGGGAAGCATAGCTGGTGGGCAAGTTCAGGACCACCGAGCGGGGGAGTGCACTGGGAGTGCTCTGAAAGGGGGACTTGTCCAGGTGTAGACTGCGGGTCTCCTTCGCACCAGCTGTGGTGCTGGTGCTGCTGAGGCCAAGGCTGGGCGCCCACCCAAGTGAGCGGCTGAGAAGAGGCTGCCTGGTGCTGCTGGGTGAATGCAAACGAAGGCTGTACAGGGAGACCTTCAGGATGGGCTCTGTCCGGAAGAGAAGGAAGACACGTTGACTGCCCCCTCTGAAGGCTTAAGTCCAAGTCGGTAGCCCCATGGGTTTGGCATGTGCAAGGGCGGCTCATCATGGCAGCTGTTCATGGCAAGGCAGACTGCTTACATCATAAGCCAGGAAGCCAGAAGGAGGGATTGGCAGGACCTGGAATCACACGTCCTATGACCTAACGGCCTCCTAAGTACGCAGCGCGCCCCCAAGCACCATCTGGAGGACTATGCCTTTAACGCAGGCATATGCTGGGGGGACAGTTTGTCAGAGAGCCTCACTCAGAGACAGGCGCATGGTGCAGATGGGCCTCAGAGGATGAGCGCTAGAACCACTGGAGAGTGTTTCTGTGGCAGGGCTGTAAAAGAGGTGCATATGGACGTTCGGGATCTTTATTTGTTGGCTCTCTCATTTGTATACAGTAAGATTTGAAAGAAAGTATACTAATGATTGACATCAATTGATTTTAGGTGCTGTGATGATTGGTGACATTTGTGTATATTACACATTTACACATTATTTATATTTTGTATGAAGTGTTTATTGTATCTGTAAAATAGATGTTGATGTTATATAGTAGGTTTCCTTTTTTTGGGGGGGGCAGTGCCAGGGATTGAACCCAGCTCCTTCTATATGTTAGGCAAGTGTTGTATTACTGAACTAAATCTTTAGCCTGATATTAATATTATAAGCAATTCTTTTAAAGATATGTATAGCCAGATGTGGTCGCACATGTCTGTAATCCCAGCACTCAGGAGGCTGAAGCAGGAGGATTGCAAGGCCAGCCTGGACTACATACATTTATGTTATTATGTAAATAACATTAAGGTAGTTTTTACATTAATGTGAGACCAAAGTGCTTTAATGCTCAATGCCCGTAACTTCCTGCCCTTGGCTCTGGAAGCTGGATGTGCAGAGCCCTGGGGAGCAGCAGGGGGAGAGGGGCAGGCAGGGGGGGGTGGTCTGGGTGGCTGAGGCAGGGATCCTGGTTGGGCACGGGGAGCTCTTCACACTCCAGGAAACCTGGGGAATAAAAGAAAGAGACCGACAGTGTACACTTTTCAGGGGAGGCCGAGGGGAAACTGCCTCTAGTGGGCATGTTTCCACAGCTCTTCACGGGGGAGTGGAGTGTACAGGCTGAGCCACTGTAGTGAGATTAGAATAGCAAGCAAGGGGCCAAGTGTAGCATCTCACAGGGAAAAGCTAAGTCTCTCCAGGTCTGTGTACTTCATTGCCCTCTGTGGAAGCTATCTTGTCTCAGGAGTGCTCTGTTTACCGTTCCCACCCAGGCAGGAAGTCGCACTTGTCTGTTCCCGAGGCAGGTTAACTCCAAACTTGGGCCTGCAGGGCCTGTGATCTGGGCCTTCCCCAAACCATATCATGGCCAGTCCCAACAACTGGGAAAGCTGCACCCATGTTGCCTGACTGTAGCCTTTTGGGGAGAGCTCAGTGGGTTCTTGGATTGGCTAGACACTCTGTCAGAGAGCCTGTCAGAGAGAACAGAGTACAAGCCCCCTGCCTGTCGCCTGTCTTGATGGTCACCAGCCCTTTAGTTACCAAACAGAAGCAGCCCTCGCCCAGTCTTCCCTGGGGTCCACATCCCAGTGTTTTTTTTTTTTTTTTTTTTTAGATAGGGTCTTGCTTTGTAGTTCAGGCTGGCCCTGAGCTCAGCCCAGACTCACATCACAGCAATCCTCCTGCCTCTGCCTCCCAAGTGCTGGGATTACAGGCGTGAGCCACCACGCCCGGCACTGTGGTATGTGGTACTGATTACTGTTGGGCGTGAGTCTCCATGCCTAGTATTGTTATGTGGTTACTGGGGGATGGATCGAACCCGGGTCCTTGCACTTGAAGAAAGGTGCCGGAACCACTGAGTTAACTCCCTGGCCCCACATCCCAGTGTTTTTGAGGGCAACTGTGACATGGGCAAGGACGCCCTCCTGCATGTTCGTACCCGAGGGCTCCACCTTGGAAACAAGCCCCTGGGCCTGAACTCCCCAGAGCGCAGCTGCCCCACAGCTGCCGGCCGTGAGCCGCCCGTACTGCGAGCTGCAGCACCTGTATGGCCTTCACATTTTCTCAGCTCGATCTCCTTCCCAGAAGAGGAAGTTGCCATTTTATCCTTGCACAATCCAAAGATCTGGTAAAATATTTTCCTACAAGTCAAAGGGATTAGTCTCACAAAAGCAAGTTGTCTCCACATCCACCACTTTCTACACGCCCGACAGACTCTGGGAAAGCGAAGTCCACGTCTGGAGAATGGGCAGGGGCGTGGGGGAGCTCAACCTTCTGCTTTTCCAACGGTGGGACTAGGCCTCTTTCCGGGCGGCCTGCGCGATCAGGGCCCCTGGGACGGACAGCGCGGGCCTCGGGCAGCCTCAGAGCCCCCACTGCTCGGAGCCCCACGCCCCGTGGCTCTCTGCTCACCCCTCCCCGCAGCGCACCACCTTCCACCCCTGGACGCCGACACCCCACTCCCTAATTCGGCCTCGCTGGATAACATCTCTTTGTTCCGGGAGACGCCACACCCCTGGGGGCGGGAATGCGGAAGCCCCCAGAGAAAGGCTGCCTGCTAGGCGGAGGGGAGCGGGAAGAGGCTGCCCCACGGCCCGGCCTTGCAGCGAGCGTTTCCCAAGCGCCGCCGCCCAGGTCCGGAGGCGTCTGTGGCGGGCTTCCCGGCAGGGGCGGCTCCCGGGCCGGGCGGGGGATGTGCGGAAGGCCTTCGTCTCACAATCTTCCTCTGGGAATCGCTGGGGATCCCCCCCCACCACCGTCCAGGAATCCTGCGGAGAGGTGCTGGGTCGTCTCGCCAGCCTCACTACCAAGCCCGACTCCTCAGCAGGATATGCGCGTAGATTCTGCAGAATTCTGGCTGTCCCTCTTTGCCTGTCTCCGATCAGACCCAGGGAGCTCTGGCCACCTGGAACCACCAGCGTTTCCCTAACACATGACAGTGTCATGCCTCTAAGGCTGCTTGGCACGTGCAGTGTCTTCAGCCATTTCTCAAAGAGCTCCTGTTCATCCTTCAAAACCCTATTAAAAATGAGGTACTTCCTCAAACCTTGGTGTTCCTCCATGAGCGCTGGGCTCTCTGCGCTGCAAGGCACAGGTCGTCATCCAGTGGGATGACGATTAGGATCTACAGCTTCCTCCTGGTTGCTCCTTCAGGGTAGAGTCTGCGTCATTCGCCTTTGCAAACCCAGAGACTCAGACCCTGCCAGGCCCAGGCCCTGATAATTCCTCAGGATTATTTGTGGATGAATAAACGCCACTTCTTGAGGACGTGTGGCACTGTGAGTGGCGCTGAGAAGGCTCTGTTGCCGTGGATGCTGCCCTGGCAGCGCAGGTACCCGCACAGCTCCTCGGGTGACTTATCCCGACCCGCTCATCCTGCACATCAGCCCTGTTATGCGGTTATTGCCACCAGCGTCACGGTGGAGGTGGAGGTGAGCCGTGGAGAGATTCAGTGTTACGGGGAGGTGACGACTTGGGTCCCAGGCTGGGATTTGAACCCACGCAGTGGGCTCCCCGCACTGCTCCTTTTTCTCCACCCTTTGCCCCTTAACACGTGGTCTCTTTGCAGCAGAAGGGTGTCTCTTAGGAACCGAGTCTGGGCCCCCTACACCTTCGACGGGAAACTCCGCCGGTCCCAGCGTTCTGTTTACTCGGCCGGCCGGAGCCAGGGGAGGGCGCCCGAGACAAACGTTCACCCCAAACAGAACCACAGCGGGGTGGGGTAGGGTGGGGTGGGAGGGTGGAGGCTGCGGGCAGGATCAAAGGTGAGGAAAACGCGTGGACCAGCGCACTGACAGACAGACGGACGAGTGCTACCAATAGAGCTCTAGTCGCACCGGCTCTGCGGCGCTGGGCCTGGCCAGGTGATTAGCAGGCAGTAGTCGCCGCTCACCCTCTTGCAGGCCTCGGGTTTCCCATCTGTGAAAGGAAGATGCTGTCTAACAATTCTCATCTCTAATTTCTCTTTTGATTCTGTTATTCTCTTTTTCTCCCAAATAACAGGTCGTCTGTCCCAGAGTAGAATGAAGAGAGATTGCATATTTTTAGCAGATTTTTTGCCCCCACTAAAGTTCTTGTAAATGGATAGTTGGGGCTCCAAATCCTCAGATCAGCCGTCTTCCACTTCTTCAGAAGTGAGAGTGAAAGTAAACAAACATCAAAGTTGACTCACCGCAGTGTTATCAGGCAAAAGTAGAAAATCAGTTGATGATGTTGGTTTGGACCCCTCCACTCCTTGAGGCTCCCCAACATGGGTCCTGTTACCCACCTTCTGTGGGTGACTGTCATGGGATGAGTTCCCCATTCCTCTGTGGGGTCCCACATGTCCCTGCCCCGCCCCGCCATATGCCCTTGTTTACCCACCATTCTTTTGAATAAGAGGTCGGGGTGGCACAGTGACTCACTAGATCAGACAGCTTGGTGGCCGGGTGGAAGCCCCCTTAGGAGCCCTGGAGCGCTGTCCTACTGACTTTGTGTCACCGTCCTCCCTGGGTACCTCCTGGGGCTGACTGACGGCCCAGCATTCAGTCACCTGCTGGAAAGCCCGTGTCCACTTCGAGCTGAGTGGGAGGGAGAGATGACTATGAAAATACCGGCGGAGCAGTTGAGTTGTACAGTAGTGCCCTGAATTAGAAGATGCTAACCCCAGGCACCGGGCCTCTGCACGAGACTGGGCTGAGTACACCAGTCTGGAGGGGCCGAGAAAACGCAGTGCGTCCGAGAGCGGTTCAGAGAAGCCGACCTTCAGCAAAATCGCACGTGCGGGCCGGCCGTGTGCCAGTCCAATCCGTGTCACCCCACGGAGACTTCCCGCGCAGGTTGACAGAGTCCAGGAAAAGCCAAAAAATGCAAGATATGCGGTGTCATCAGCAGCCCTTAGATTTCGAGCTGAAGAAGGTGGCTGTTAAAGGCCCTGGGAAGAGCAGGAGCCCGTGGGCACTTCTTGGTAGTAAGGGTCGTTGTGCTTGGTTCTCAGTTGTTGGTGCTGAGGCGAGGTGGGCGGCCCTGACCCTGGTGCTGGTGGAACCATGTATTAATAGAGGAGGGGAAGTAGAGAGAGGGAGAGAAAGGGGAAGAGGGAGAGGGAGAAGAAGGGAGAGAGCATGACTTCCTGTGGATTAGAGCTCCTTAGATACCCTATAAATCAACCACATTGTCAGTAATTATTATTATTATGTGTTTTGGTCAGTAGTTACTGAGCTCAACTCAGTACCTGGAGTCCCGTCTTATTCCCCTTCTGTGGATGCCTGTTTCCTTTGCTTGTTCTGAGCCCCTCAGAGTGGGCCTGGCAGTGGAGGTTGGACTGGGACCTGTCCACCTGCATAGACAGCCTCGGAGTTTCCCAGAACCCCAGGGACTTGTAGCCAGGGGAAGAACTAGGGCATAGGTTGGGCTCACAGAACTGCTCCAGTGTGGGGCTTTCTCAGCCTGACGGGGCCTGCTTTCCTCCAGCCCCCACAGAGGGATTCTTCAGCATATGTTCAAAGTGGATTTCAACCTCTCCTTGGGATCTGCTAAGGATACGATGCCCGGCCTAGTGATTCATGGACCAGTATGGCTCATTCTTACGGTGATTACCATGTAAGAGTTAGCTTTGGTCCTTTGGTGTATTGTGCAAGGGAAAGAAGATGTGAGTTGTACTCTGGGCAGGATGATATATCTAGCTGGATAAGTCACTTTACATCTGTGATACCAAGAAAAAGTCACTTTATATTCCTGGACCTCACTTTTATCATCTGTAAAATGGGAATATTGCTTCAGATGCCCTCTGATATCTTCTGGCTCTAAAAGCCTGTGATTCTGGTGTCTATTCTAGCACATAGAGGACTCAGAGGCCTTGCTGTCACCCCTAATCTCCAGATTGGGGAGAAGGAGTGGGTGCAGTGGCAGGAGAATGGGGAGAACTCAGTGCCCAATTGAGTACTCTCCTTCATGGACTTGAACTTGAGGACAGCCTGGCTGGAAGGAGGGAGGCAGCCTCTCCCAGACTCCTGCCTCTTTGCGCCGTTGCCTCATGGGCTGTTACTTAACTCCCCTTACCACTTCCTGGGGTGGGGAAGGGCGGGGCAGCTGGGAAGCTGCTGATGCAACAGACATGCCAAAGCTTGTTTTGTTCTTTGAGGGCGAAGGTAGGGTCAGCCCGGCTGGGCCAGCCTGGGGCGCAGCTGCAAGGCTCCGCTCGGTGCAGAGTTTTGGCTTTCCCCTCTCTCCTTCATCCCAGGTGATGATCTTCCCTGAGCCCAGAGCTGCCGGGGTCTGGCCTTCTCCATTTCTTCAGAGCTGCACAGAACAGCCAGGCCTGCTGGGCACCCAGAGGCGGGGTGGCTACTGCGATGTCTGCTCCTGCCACGCCGGGCTCCCCTCAGCTCCTCTGGGAAGAAGAGGGTCCAGCCAAAGGTCAGAGTGCCAGAGATGCCCGGTATGGCCACGCCTCGAATGTGCCCCGAATGCCCCTTCTATCCACCGTCACATCTGGCCAGCAGAAGCGAGGCCCTCGGCTGTTCCCACCTCCCAAGGATCTGGAGCTCCAGACTAGAGTAACTAACTTCACCTTTTACTAAAAAAAAAATTCTGTGGTGGGGAAGAGAATGTGCATGAAGTCCTCGACTAAAGGCAGGTTGCTGAACATTACACTCGAGTGTTTCTTTCCTTTTAGTGGCACTAGAAATTGCAACCAGACTTCACATTGGCCTTTATCTTCATCCCCCCTTCGAAAAAAATTATTTATTTATTTGTGTATTGAGACACGGTCTCGCTAGGTAGGTCAGGCTAGTTTAAACTCTGTGTAGCTCACGCTGGCTTCCAGTTTGTGGAGGTCTTCCTGTCTCCATCCCCAGGTGCTGGATTATAGGTGTGGTCCTCCAGGTCTGACTCCCTTTTAAAAATAATTAATTAACTAATTATAGTACTGGGGATTGAAACCGGGGCCTTTGAAATGAGTTATATCTCCAGCTGTTTTACAAATTTTTTTTTTTTTTTTTTTTGAGACAGAGTCTCACTTTGTAGTTCAGGCTGGCCCTGAGCTCAGCCTCCAACTCACATCACAGCAATCCTCCTGTTTCTCCCTCCTGAGTGCTGGGATTACAGGCGTGAGCCACCACGCCGGGCACTGTGGTCTGTGGTACTGATTGCTGCTGGTCATGAGTTTCCACACCCAGTATTGTATGTGGTTAACTGGGGATCGAACCTGGGTCCTTGTGCTTGCAAAACAGGCGCCAGAACCACTGAGTTAAATCCCGG
Organism: Petromus typicus; assembly: GCA_004026965.1. Taxonomy (NCBI): domain Eukaryota; kingdom Metazoa; phylum Chordata; class Mammalia; order Rodentia; family Petromuridae; genus Petromus; species Petromus typicus. Next base: position 24,726 of record PVIR01005269.1, read on the forward strand.
GCCCATCTTTCACAAATTTTTTTGAGGGTCAAGGATTTAGCTTAGTGGTGCCACACCTGCCTTGCAAACACAAAATCCTGAGTTTGATCCTTGGAACTTGGGCAAAATTTTTTTCTTCATTAAGTCACTAAGTTTCCCAGGCTGGGCTCAAATTTGTGATCCTTCTTCATTAGCTTCCCAGAATTCTGGTATAACAGGTGTGTAATTACAGCAGAGGCTATTTTTATCCCCATTTTACAGATGCAGAGACTGAGGCACCGTGGTTTAAGTAACTTGCACAACGACACAGATATGGCAAGTAATAGAACCAGAGTATTAACCTGTTTCCCTGAAGATTGGAACCTATTCTCATAAGTACCTGGAAAACTCACAGATACAAATAAAGCTTTGAAATGGGATAAAACCTGTTATATTATAAAAGCATTCATTAAATTATCCCCAAACACTTTAATAAATAAAAACATTTTTATTTTCTGAAATTCTGTTTTAATGACCACATTTTAAGAAGCTTATTTTTAATATAACATGTACTTCTCACTTTAAGCCTCTCACGGGGAGGGGTAGTTTTGGTAATGATTAATGATTGATTTATTTTCTTACTGGTATGGGGTGACTAAATATAGAAAAGAGCCATGGGCAAGGTAGTTTACAATTTAAGTACAGATTTTATAATTACCCACTTGTTCATATATAGCCGCACATAATCAAATTTAATCAAATGGACAGCCCGAACGAGTGTGATTATCGCGTTAGTGGGACAGAGCAGGACTGGGGGCTTTCTTCTTGCATCACCCATCAGCATGATTTATAGATGTTTTATCTCATTAACCTTTAAGTCACAGAGTTAATTCGTGATTCTGGAAACTGCCAAACACACTGAAGCAATCACGTAGCTCCTTAACTTCACCAGGCACCAAATTAAACTGGACCCAATTATTCCAAATCATAGAAGACATCTTTTGAATGGCTCTGTAACCTTCACTCCACATGGCTCACTGGACCCTGGTTTTGCTCCTAGCTGCACGCTCTTACATCAAGACCACTTGAGCCAGGTGTGGAGGCCCACACCTGTAAGTTAAAGTTCATGCCACCCTGGGTACTTCTCTCTCAAAAAGAAGTGTTTTTTTGAATATATGAGTGAGAAATGCTTGCTTGACAGAGAGAGAAGTGGATGGAGATTGCTGTGATTATCTCTGCTCACGGGAATTGGAGAGACCTGCGGAGGGTGACGCCTTCGGAGACCGGGCCTGCGTCCTGCTTTCTTGAGCACAGAGCTGTTTCTGAGGCTCAGCAGTGCTGGTTTGCCTTTAGCTGTCGTTGCCTCTGGGACCTAACAGGTGGCAGAACTGTGTGGCGGGGACTAAGACCCTGCTGCACAAGAAGACACAGACTTTCTTTTCTCTGCGGCCCAGAAGCCCAGGAGTGTTCTGCGCTGTAGGCTCCACTTCCTGCGGTGAGGCGGAAGTGGTGGCCAGGGCGGAATGTCGACAGCATGGTAGCGGGTTATTAACTTAGAGAAGAAAAGGCAGGACACTCTTCTCTGGACTAGGAATGGGTCATGTGTAGCCGCTGAGTGGGACTTTGATCAGAAAAATGGCCCCTCTTCAAGACACATCGTAAAGGCTTACATTAGTTTTAGCACATGTGGAGTTAGGTTTCTTTTGAAAAGAGCACCACAGACCTCCACACAGGAGGCGGAAGGCTCAGGTTCATTCAAGTCACATTTCAAATAATTTTCCACGACAGGGAAGTGAGGTGGGTAGGAAGATGTAAAATAAGGGTGACGGCACGGGCTGCTGAATTTTTATGGTCTTACAACAGGCCTGTGATGCTCAGGGAGAAGATGGAGAAGCCTCGGGCTGCAGTATGAGCAGGCGGAGGCTCTTCTGCACCTTCTAAACTTTAGGGTGAAGCTGAGATTTCTTTTGGGGTGATTCCACGTGAAAAGCAAACCCTGATGCTTGAGTCAGGGGACGTTCAACTTAAATTTTTTCCTTGACTCAGTTTGAAAATGGGCTGGCTTGATAACATACAGAAGAATTATTGTTTGATTCTTGCTCTGTATGTGCCAAACTGCTGTTCTCACGTCTTTTGACGCGTCTCCTCCGGCTGTGTGACTCAGCCCTGGCCTCGTGGACCCTCCACAGGCTCTCCCTCAGGGGTGCAGGTGTGTCCCCACTCGGGGCGGAGGCCAGGAAACTAACCACAACCTCCTGGCTCTGAGACCAGGCTCCTGCCTTGGAGGCAAAACAGGGTGGGGCCCAGACTGGCAGAATCCCAAACCGCAGAAGCTCAAGTTAGGTCATCGTTGTGAACATGACAACTCTGTGTCTCTCCAGGTCAACAAAATGAAACAGGTCCAGTGGGAAGTGCCTGCGAGGGCTGAGAACCTGCACGGCCATGCCAGCTTGCCATCAATATTCTAGGGCAGTTGAGTCCACCATTCTTCACAAGCTCCAGAAGGTGCTTGGGTGCATTTGCCTGGGTCCGTAGCAGGCAAGTGGAGTGCAAGGCATTTAGATGGGATGCCCCAGGGCCACTGAGAAGAGTGTCGGGGTGCGTGTTGTTCACAGGCAGCTGGCAGTTTGGGGGCGGCACCTTGGGCAGGAACCATCCTCCAAAGCCTGGGGAAAGCCGCAGAGAGTCCTCAGCACTGTCTCTCGGTGGGACCAAGCTCTCTGGGTCACTTAAAATGAGGCTGAAGATCAGGTGAGTGCAGAGGAATGAAATAAGGACAAGGATAGCCCCCTTTGAAATAATTATTTAGGGAAATCTGCCAGGCTGGCGTGGTGGGATCCAGGCTCTAGGCATTGCTGACTGTAATTTTCATTGGGAATGACAAAAACAACACTGTTTTGAACAGCACTCTCCTGCCGGGTGTGGTAGTGCCCACCTGTAAGTCTAGCACTTAGCAGACAGAGCCAGGAAGATCTCCACAAGTTCAGGCCAGTCTGGGAGACTGAGGCAGGAGGACAGGAAGTCTGAGGTCAGATTGGCAGCTTAGTGAGGCCATGTCTCAGAACTGGGATGTAGCTCACTCAGAGTGCCCCTGGATTCAGTCTCCAGTTGAAAAAATTTTTCTTCTCATGCTCACAGGTACATTTAAAACAATCATTAGGGAAACAAAAAAGGAAAAAAAGAACTGGCATTTTGAAGAATTTTGTCAGAAATCTGTCCAATTTGTCCCTAGAGCATAATGAATATGTTGTGGCTGAAATCCTAATGTTTACCATCAGGGTAACCCAGGCAGTCTGGATAATAACATTTAAAGGAAAAAAAATAGAAACTCTTTTTTTAGACTGGTATCTGTGAGATCTTGCAATAATGGTGTCTTCAACTGTGAGGTATCGATCCGTTCTTCTGAGGTTAGAGCAGACACTGTTTGTTCTTTGTCGGATGTAACATTTGCCCGATCTGCTTATATTGCATGGAATTTGGACTTAACCCACAAGAGCCATACTGGTGGCCTTTGACCTTCAGAAATATCATATTGACATCTATTTTGAATGCAAGAAAGAGTACAGCACTAGAATCGACACTGGATGCAGCATCCTATTACATTATAAACATGTGTGAGGCCACTCCATGACCCTGCAGGCCAGATGAGTTATTCTGGGCAGGGCCTTCTGTGGCTGCCGACTCCTCCACACTTTGGTAGCTTAACAGCTCTTCGCTGGCAGGTGAAGGCTGGGTGGGAGGGGTGCCGTTTGCAGGAGCACCATTCACCCTTCCTGAAGGCAGCTCGACTCCCTGCTCTGGTTCTTCTGTCTCAGCGCCTCTTCTTCAAGCCTCTCGCGGCCTCTGTGAGTTGCAGGACGGCACCACACAGGTTCAAACCTCCCCTTTCTTTCCCTCCCCAGATTAGTGCTGCCTACCACGCAGAGGGAATTAATGGACACACTACAACGGAGCGTGTGCGACGGGGACTGAACACAAAGCCCGCGATTCTCTGGCTTGGTATTTTTCACCCTGGCTGTACATTCGCATCATCTGGAAGGTGTCAGAATTCCATGGGCGCGGGGGATAGAGTGCAGTGCTAGTGTGAGCAGCTGGGTGTCACAGAAACAAACAAACAAACAAGCTCAAAGTCCAAAATGCACCCAGATCAATTAACACAAGCCCTGGGAATTGGAGGCAGGTGCTAGTAGTTTATAATGTTTCGCAGGTGGTACCATAAGGCAGCTATGCTTGAGGACCCCTGAAAAGCATGTAAAACTGTTTGCCGATGGGCTTATGGGTGTTTTTGTGGGAACGCTGAGCCATAGCTCTCCGGAGCTGGGCACTTCTTTCCTTCTGCACCTCTCCGAAGGTGCTCATTGTCTGCAGAGGCCATAAATTAGCACGAAAAACTTGCCACTTGTAAAGGAGACACCAGGTAAGTGTGTTGACTAAGGAAGCGGCATTAGCATATGAGCAGGGAAAGTCTCTCTGGTCCACAGCGGGGCCCACAGTGGGTCTTCAGGTGGCCTGGGGAGTCACATCCCTCCAGATGAGTTGGGAAGCAGCATGATCCCAGCTGCCACTTTGGAATCTGTCCTAGCTCCAGGCTCCTCACTGCCTGCAGAGCGACAGCCTGACTCCCACCTTCCTCTGTCACACTGGCGGGTTCTGGAGATTCCTGATCTGCCTGGAGGTGTCTGAGCTTAGACAGGTACCAGCTCTTTAAGCCCAAGCTTTTCTCCTGTGGGGACTCCTTCCCACTCCATCCACGTTCCAGCCTTTGACCTTGGTCGGAGCCCACATCCTGACTGTGTACTAGGACTTGGCTGTAGTTCTCAGTGTGCAGGGGCCGTGACGTGTGTGTGACAGAGGGCGGAGTGGTAGCTGGATGGACACAGCCTCCTGACCCCGGGCATGAATTCCACCCCCAAGTGCCAGGTAAACAGACGCCGTGTGAGAGCCCCGAGCCGCAGGAGCGCCTCTTCTCCCATTGCTCTGCACTGAGAACCTGGATGGAAAGGGCCATCTTCTCTTCTCAGCTCCTCCAAGGCCTGTGCCTTTACTCTCTGGGCCATGATTCTGTAATTGCTCTGTACTTTATTATTATCATCATCATTATTATTATTGTGGGTATTGGGGATCAAACTTGGGTTCTTGTGCTTCCAAGGTAGGTGTGGTACCTCTTGAGCTAAAATCCTTGGCCCATTTTTATTATTTTTTTGAGACAGGGTCTCACTGTGTAGTTCAGGTTAGGCTTGAACTCACAGCAATCCTGCCTCAGCCTTCTGAGGGTTGGGATTACAGGCATGTACCACCACGCCTGGCTGTTTTGTATTTGTATAAGGAAGGCATAGAGGGTTTATTATGTAAATACTCAAGTCATGAATTACATCTACATCAATAGGCATTTTAGTTAACACCAGCTGCCAGTAACGTGTCAAGTTTAAGTAACAGGTGGGTGCAGCACCAACTAATGAGACTAGGAAACCATTGTCTCACATGCGGTCTCTTTCTAAAAGCAAATTTATTTATTTATTTTGAGACAGGGTCTTGCTCTGTAATTCAGTCTGGCCCTGAGCTCAGCCTCAAACATTACAGCAATCCTCCTGCCTCTGCCTCCCGAGTGCTGGGATGACAGGCGTGAGCCACCATGCCTGGCACTGTGGTATGTGGTACTGATTGCAGCTGGGCATGAGTCTCCATGCCCAGTATTGAATATGGTTACCGAGGATCGAACCCGGGCCCTTGCGCTTGCGCTTGGAAGACAGGCACCGGAACCACTGAGCTAAATCCCCGGGGCTCTAAAAGTAAATGTAAAGCCAGGTGTGGTGGCGCATGACTGTAATTCCAGATTTTGAGAGGCTGAAGACAGAGGATTTTCATGAGTTCAAGGCCAGGCTGGGCCCAATAGCGTGATCCAGCCTCAAAAAAAGAAATAGGAAAAGAGAAGCTTAAATATTTTTATGAACCCTGAGACTACTGACAATACATAAACACTTCTCATTTCCACTTAAATATAAACATTTATTAATATCTTGACATTTGTAGGGTGCTTCTCATTGTGGATTCAATCACCTGCCGGATATATAGTAGATGTGGCGGGCACTGTTCTGGGCGCCGAGGATACAGCACTGAGGGAATAGGGCAGAGTTCCTGATCTTAAGTTCTATTCTCAGGGACAAGCAGGACAGAGAGACCAAAAATTACACAAACACAGTTAAGTGCTAGTACGTGGCATTTAAAGAAAATACACAACAAAGTGAGTAGATTAGGGAGCTGGAGTTCAGAGGAAGTCCTTAGTGGTGAGATAACTGAGCCGCAGGACTGTAGGACTTCTCCTCAAAGAGGCGTCAAGTTTGTTTTTGACACGAGCACCTAGAAAAACAATCTTGTCCCATACACATGTGGGAGAAGCCGGGCAAGGGAGGATGCAGAGGTGACTTGCTCTAAATTTTATCACGCGGCAGCTCAGTTCTAAGGTGACAGACACAGTCTCTTCCTGTGAGTCTCTCCTCCGGCTCTCATCTCCTCTCCACACAGACGCTCTGGTGTCCCTGGTGGCCTCCAGCCTCTCAGGCCCCATCCACGGCATTCAGGGTGAGGGGTGGTGGTGTTTGAGAAAACCCCACTGACTTTTATATATACACCTATGAACATAAACATGCATAAAGGAATAACACTTTGCTGAGTTGGGTATAGAGTTTGTTCATTGTACCTCTTTTTAGCTTTTTCATGTATTTGACTTTTTAAAAATAGAAAATTAAGAGCTGGAGACACTGTAGAAACTCTGGGTGTCACCTGGATCTTTGAAAAGATCATAGGTGACTTATGCATAGTCAGGAAGAAGGGCCTTGACCCAAAGCTCTTATTGAGAATAAAAATGAGTCCTAAATTGTTAAAAGTGATTTTCTAAGAGCTGAAGTCTATAATTCATGTACTTTGGCTTTCAGTTTTGTATTTTTTTTTTTAAGAGTAGGCAGAATTTATTGAGAGAAAGGTAGCTTCTGTCTAAGAGTGACAGAAGGGGGATCTGAAAATGGAAGGCCCCTATTTTCTTATAAATCCTGTAGAGGAATTTGTCAGACAAGAAACATCCTTCTGAACACATGAAGGTTTTCTTCCCCCAAAAGATGAACTACACAAGATAAGTGTGATAGTGAAGGAAGGAATTAGGAACCATAAAGAATCTTCCCTATGGGAAGATAGGGTAAAAATAGTCTCAAGTTAAACACTGAACTGTATTGGAGAACTACATTTTCTTTTTGCAGTGCTGGGGCTCATACCCAAGACCCCTTGCATAGCAGGCAAGCACTCTACCACTGTACTATATCCCCTACCCCTGTATTTTCTAAATGATTATATTGCTTGCAGTGAAGGTAATTGATGAGGTAGAATTCTATTCAAGGTCTGCAAAAATACATAGATTAAAATAGATTAGAAAAAAAAAAAATCCTGAAGTCCTGATTACTTGTTGGGCAGTTAGGGAACAGGGAACAGATGATGTCGCGGGTGTGGGAGCAGTCTAGGTTCTTTGCTGAGACATGAATAGTTAGTGATAGCATAGTGGTAAGGTTCCAATGTCTAGTGGGAAAGGCATTGGCCTTGGGAATCTGGTAAAGCCTGTTTTAAATTCTGATTCCACCACTTACTAGTTTTGTGCTATTGGGCAAGTTCTGTGTGTGGTCCCAGGCATTTGGCCCCTGTTTTCACACACCGCCATGATAGGTGTGTGTGAATACAGCCATTAAGGGATACAATAGATTGTTAAGACAGGGTCCCTAACTTCCAGGGGAGATGGAGCTGGATTAGAGGAGGTTTTCTAACACTTCCAGGAAATATGTCTGTAGGGGCTAATAGACTGAAGTGATTGAAGTACAATATACAGTTCCTGAGGTTGTGATTATTTGATAAAACAAGTAAGGACATCATCTGATTCTTGCCCAGGACTCAGGATCCGGAGTGTGAACTCTGAGTGACAAGGGTACATTCCAGAGAGAAGGGGATTCCAACAAGCAGTGTTTTTTTGTTTTTGTTTTTTTTTTTTTAAAAGGAAACCACACTCTGGGTAAAGAACAAAAAGCTGAAAATTCGCGAGGGGCGTGGCTCCTAACAACAACGGAAGTCCTCTTCCGGAACCCGTCCCTGACCCGGAAGTAGTTGTTTCCCAGGGCTAGTGGGCCAGGCACGGAGATTCCGGGAGTGCATAGCCATGTTGCTTTCCGCTGTCTCCTGTAAGTGGGGCTGGAGGCGGCCGCGGGGCTGCAGGCTTAGCGGGGCTCTTGACAGACCCAGGAATGGTGCGGGGGAGGGTGCACCAGCCGACCGGAGGCTGACGCCCGGAGCTTTACGCCGCGGGCGAGTGCGTTCTTTTCTTCGGCCGGACCAAGTTCTGGTGTGGAGCTGTGGGCGTGTTTTTTTTTTTCCCCCTGACCTTGTTAGGAATACGTCAGATGAATCACTGCATATCTCAGATAGGGAGACCTCAGAATTTCTAGGCCACTGACTTTGAGGAAACCGCCCGTGAGAGCGGCAGTGTGTTGCCCGAGCTGACCCCGTAGGAGCAGTGGAGAAATTCTCTAGTTTTCCAGTCTGCTCTCTTCCCTCATGCAGCTGGCTGACTTCCTGCTAAGATTTAATTTCCCTTCTGCACCTCACCTGGTAGTTGTAGTTTGGCTTGTTAAACCAGAGGCTGGTTCCAGTGCAAATATTTGCGCTTTAAAAAAGGTAAAATGGAGCAGATAACTACACTAGAAAGATTTAAAAGTAGTCCAACTGAAGTGGTTGTGTAAAGCATTACATTAAGAATTGTATTGGTCTGGTTGGATCTTTTAATCTTTTAACAAAAAGTTAGAAAATAAGTGAAACTAAGGATTCCCCATCGGGCCCCCCCACCCCCCCATTTCTGGGGATTGAACACAGGACCTTCTTCATGCCAGGCAAGTGCTTTAGCTCTGAGCTACATCCCTAGCCTTTTGAATATACAGTACAGTACATCCATGAGTGACGATTTATGGCAGACTTCATGAGTTAAATGATTTTACTTACTGTGTTACATTTATATGAACTTTGCATAAGAATGGTACTAAATTTATATTTTTTATTTTCTCTTTCAATCTCGTCTTTACTCAAAAAGTTGCCAAGAGCAAGGCAAAGTAAGTAAAAGTTTTTAATTTGAATTTCGCTTGTTTATGTTAGATTTGTTAGTCCAGCTGCTGCCAATATGTCCTTGTATGGTTCAACATTTGGTTTTGATTTTGTAAAAGTTGATTTGAGAGTTATGTGATTATTTTATCCTTATATCCCTTTCAAAAATATAGATGCTCAATTTATGATGGGATTACCACTGATAGGCCTGTTGTAAGTTGGAAATACCATAAACTGAAAATTAAGAGTAGAGAACCTCATAGTTTAGCCACACAGTACTCTTTAAGACCCATAGTAATAGGTCAGTGGTGGTACGGCTTGGGTGCTACACTAGGTGGTTTGTTGTCACTGAAAACTCGGAAAGGTTCACCATGTGTAGGTGATTGGGTTGTGTGTGTGACTGCTTTTTGGTGTGATCCTGTGGCCGACTGAGAATCATTGTGGCTGCTGCCAGTCATCACCAGAGTATTTTACCACTTATTGCTAGTCTGAGAACACATTAAAAATTGTAAGTCCAGCTTCTGCTGAATAATTTCACACCATGGTAAAACTGAAAAGTCGTAGATCCAAATGCTTCAATGAGCATTTTAAAACTTTGCTTAACTATGGGAGTTCTTGTGTCTTTTCTAGTCCCAAATTTGTAAGTTGACCATCTTGTTCCTAAACCAAACATGGGCCTGTACCTTGGAGTATCTCTATTTTCCTTTTTCCTCAAACTGTGGGCTAGATGTGATTTGTCAAGAGTCCACTGACTATAGGAATATAGCAAAAAAAACCCACACAAAAAACAAAAACCTATGACTTTATTGCATTATGGAGTCTTTTTTATAAAAACACTTTTGGGAGTAGAGATTTAGCATAGTGGTTCTGACTACTGCCTTGTAAGTGCAAGGTCCCAGGTTTGATCCCTGGTAACCACATACAACAGTGCTGAGTGTGGTGATTCACCCCCACCAGCAGTCAGTCCCACATACCACAGTGCCAGTTGTTAATTCCAACACACGGGAGGGAGCAGAAACAGGAGGATTGCTGAGTTCAAGGCTGAGTTCAAGACCAGCCTGAAATAGAAAGCGAGACCCTGTCTCAAATTTTTAAAAAAGCCACTTTTGTAAGTATTAGCACTTCAAAAATAACAGATGAAAGAAGATTCCTTGGTATACCAGAGAGACTAGAAATGCCAAACTACTATTTCAAAATAATACTGAAAATGATAACTGAAGATTTTCTGTGTGAAAGATAGGAAAATTCTATGGGCATGATAGTGCTTATCTGTAACCCAGCCTTTGGGAGATCAAGAGAGAACAGTGAGTTAGACCACTGTGGCCTACATAGTGAGACCGTATTTCCAAAAAAGAGAAAGTCTGAAGTGGATTAAAAAAAAATAATCCAAGACATTGAAAATACTTAGTTTTTAAGATTAAATTCAGCTGGGTGTGGTGGTTCACATCTGTAATCCCAGCGCTTGAGAGGTTGAGGCAGAAAGATAGCGATGAATTCGAGGCCAGCCTGAGCTACACAGTGAGTTCAAAGCCATCCTGAACTAATAGTGAGACCATCTCCAAAAAAAAAGAAAAGAAAAGAAAAACTTTTATGTTAGTGTTTTCTTTCCTGATATCCTCTATGGATTCACTTAGGTTTTTTTCATAATCCAGTTGTGTCAAAGTTCCCGTTCCCTGATTCTGTAGAAATCTGTTACTGGTTTCTGTTGAGGCATTCCCTGCCTCATGTTGCCTGTACCTTCTTGTGACATTTTTTTTTTTTTTTTTGAGACAGAGTCTTGTTTTGTAGTTCAGGCTGGCCCTGAACTCAGCCTCCAACTCACATCACAGCAATCCTCCTGCCTCTGCCTCCTGAGTGCTGGGATTACAGGCATGAGCCATCACGCCCGGCACTGTGCTATGTGCTATGTGGTACTGATTGCTGCTGGGGTGAGTCTCCACATCCAGTATTGTATGTAGTTACCAGGGGATCGACCCCGGGTCCCTGCGCTTCCAAGACAGGTGCTGGAACCAGTGAGCTAGATTCCCAGCCCCTTCTTGGGACATTTGTTGCACATCTTATTTGGCATCTTAACCTTCCATGGCTGTAGCTGCTAAAGGATACAGACATAGGCTCTGAGAGCTTTATCCTTCCTATAATGCTTTGTATAGAGTAAGCGCTTAGTAAAGATTTGTTGAATCTTTGTTGAATAAATACTTATCTGTCTTAATCAAATATTGTTTGCCTCCACGGAAGCACTGTATTGAACCTTAAAAGTGATGCAAGGATTTGTAATGTCTTAAGTGCTTCAAATTTGTTTTAGACTCACATGAGAAAATAACAGTCTGCATGGGGAGACGAGACACAGGAAAAAGTTTCAAACATACAGGTGCTAAAAAGTCTAGTAAGGCAAGCATGAATGTTATGGATTCACTTAGGTTGATTTGGTTGACTCTTACCTTACAGCAGTATGATGGAGTACAGGCTTTGCACATTAGTGATGTAGAACTTTTAGTTTCTTAGTTTTGTCCTTTTCTGATTGTATTCTTATCACTCATACCTTGGAAGAGAGGGCTCTTCTGAGGCAGTCATTTTTACAGTTGCTTGACTAGCCAGCTGAGGTTGCCTGTATTTTCACCTCTTGACATCTGTTTTTGAAAGGTAGATGTCTGAGAATAGACCTTTAATGAGGCTTGTTGTTGTTACTGTTTTGGCTAGGTCATTACCAATCTCTCTGTAGTAGGCCAAACTTTGGAATTCAAAACTATTGAAACTGTTTTGGGGAAGTACTGGGAATTGAACTCAGAGTCTTGCATATGCCAGGCAAGCACACACAGCAACATCTCTACCCCCGACCCTTTAAAAATTTTTATTTTGAGGCAAAGTCTTGCTTAGTTGCCCAAGCTGAACTTGAACTTGTGATCCTCCTGGCCTGTCCCTGAGTAGCAGGGATAAAGGCCTGAGCCACTGTGACCCGCTTCAAATGTATGTTTAATGGGAAGTACAGCCAGTCTTAGAATAGAACCTCCTTAAGGCTGAACTAATGTCCAAACTAATATGACTCCACAAAGTTCTCCAAATGTCCAAATGTGCCATCCACTCATGACTGAGTTTGGTCTATTTCATGCACTTGTAACAACCTACGTTTTACTCTTAGAACACTGCTGGTGAAAATGGTGAGCCAGGCTGGGACAGGTATTACCTTCAATGCCAGGAGAGGCCGACTCCGGGAGAAACTGACTCTTTTGCATTATGATCCAGTTGGTAAGATTCAGAGAAGTTACTCTATAAAATATTGAAATGCTTTCCAGATCTATTGCCCCCTTTCCAGACTGAATGTCTCTGATAATTTTGTGGCCCCTTTGATGCTGTTGCATATATTCAGCAAATATGTATTTAATGTTTATTATGGTGCTAGCCACACCAGGACACATGGCAGTTTAGTCCTGGTGCTCTTGATACTTACTTACAGTCTGGTGGGAGCGGGAGAGAATGACATTACAATGAACGCTCTGAGTGAAATGATCAGGATACTGAAATGTGGGAGGAAGTTGGGGGAGGCTGAGAGGTTTACTTTAGATAGGACAGATTACGGAAAACTATGACATGTAGTTCTTCAGACATGTAAATAGAATTGACAGTAGCATCCCCTTTCCGTGATAGAGTTTGAGTGTGTAGTCCAGACTAACCTCGAGATCTTCCTTCCTGAACTTCCAGTGCTGGATTTACAGGCATGTATCACCGTGCCTGGTTTACAAAGACATTCTGAGAGAGAAAGGAGTGTTTGCTCTTAGAGTGGCAAGTTAAGGGCCTCAAATCTGGGTTAAAAAAATACAGTGTCTATATATTGTATTGGTTCATGAGAGTGGGAAACTTGATCTTTCATTTTGCGTCATATACCAAAATGCCTTAATAAATAGTAACTGAATGATCTTCATAGAGAGAAGTACTTGTCTAAAGAGATGAGTGTTTCTAAGGCCAGATTGTCTGCTGATAAGCCAGAAAGTCTGCACTTGAGATTGATGTGCAAATTTATGCAGAATTAGCCAGGGAATGCACTTTTTAATGTTAGTTCTCTGGGTATTATTTCACTTTTGTGCTGTTTATAATTCCTCATAAAATAAAGGCTGAATTAATGTGAGGAGGCATTTATAGAATGCTCTGAGAAGCCCAATGGTCAGCTGAAAATTGCTTGAGTTCTGTTCTTTAATAAAAGTAAAATTCTTTGCTGTTTTTATGCTGTTCAAGTTTCTGATCATTATTAAATAAAAGGAATTTCTAATAAAAGGAAATTCTAGGCTTATACTTGAGGATTAGAAATCTTAACTTCAGGATGATTCTTCATAGGTTGGAAAAATTATTACAGTGATAAAGTTTGAAACTGGATTGCCATAATTTTACTGTCTCTCTGATTTCTTTATATTAGCTGATAAAAACTCAAAATGATGGACTGTGTAGTACAATAATTGTTTTTCTGTTATTTTAGTTCTTTTATAATTCATTTTTAGGAATTTGCATAATACTAATGTTGATTGAATAACCATGATATTTTTAACTATGAAATGTCTTGGAGTTTTCATTCTTCCTGTGGAGGTGGTATTGGGAACTTATTGTTGGTAAGATTGACTTTTAAGTTTTGAAATTGGGAAAGGATATAACTTTAAACAGTTGTGATCATAAGTTCAAGAAGTGGGAAAAATGATTCATATATAAATTTCTCATAGCACTTTGCCAATAAAGAATGCTCTTGAGTCTTGACAACTTTATTTTTTCTAAAAAAAATGAATGGTCTGGTTTAGCAGACTGCCTGGGTTTGTGCCCACCTGCTGAATGCCTTGCAGACTTTTGTGATGGAGATGCTGGCCTTGGGGCCCGCCCCATTGCTTAGGGTACCAAATAGTCTGGCAGTCTCCCCAGCCTATCTGACTGCAGTGAGTTTTATGAAGGAAATCGGGTAAGGAAACATTCCCAGTCAGTTGAGCACTTCATAGTACACCCTGTGGCAGAAACTGGCAGCATCTGCCACTCAGACTCCTTTTTCTTATGCAAAACTAGATGTTGATTTCCCAGGAAAAAGGATTAAGGGCTGAGGCATAAGCTTATTAAACTTTGTTTATTATAAAGAGAATGAAAACTTGTCAGTTTTAATTTCTTGCATGACTAAACAAGACAATATAGACTTTAATTGAAACAGAATAGATTTAGGTTAGTTGACAGGTTCATTCTCTATGAATTAAGTAGCAAATATTTTGACAAAATTAACTCTTGTTTATGGCTGTGGATAGCAGTGTGTCAATTCAACTCAGCTGACACATACTGAGTGCTCACTATGTATCTGGTAGCAGCTCTGTAAGGGAGAGGGTGTTCTTTCTCAGACAGGAAGGAAGCTGACAGTAGGTAGAGTATTTTGAGAAGCTGGGCCAGGAACTCAAAGCTGATGCGTAGTTGAGCCAAAGTTTGAACCCAATCCTTCTGACTGCAAATCCTGCCCTTTCTGTTATATGGGGCCTGCTTTATCTCCCGAGACTTCTTGTTTTATAAAGTCAGGACCGCCTTCTGTGGTCAGCCTAGCAGTCAAGGCCCTGAAGACTTTCTGTCATTCCTGCCCCTGCCATTCTTCTTGTTTTAGTTCATTCAAATGCTGCTCTTGCTTAGGGGCCAAGCTCCTTGAAGAGCTCTGTCACTATCATTGTTCCCTTTGGTCCTTAGGTTTTTAGGGGGTTTGCAGGACATTTGTGTGGGCAGCTCATGGTATGCTGATGTATTAAATCAGTGTCCCTATAGTGTGTAAACTCCATATTGCCACGTATAGTTGCACATAATAAAATACTCAGTCTTTGAATTAAAGGAATGGATACAGGGAGTGTAAGAATTTTCCTGAATAAAAAGCCTTGATCTACTAATTTTAATGAGTTACTCCTCGTTATTTCAGTAATCTCCTGAAGCTGGAGCTCAGTGTGGTGGCACACACCTGTAATCCTAGCACTCCAGGAAGCTGAGGCAGAAAGATTGTGAGTTGAAGGCCACCTGGGTTACATAGAGATTTCCAGGCCAGCCTGGACTGCACAGTGAGACCTGTCTCTAAGAAAAGAAAAAAACAAAAAGCTTCTGATACCTTTTCAGCGTGACAAGCTCCCTTTTTATTCTTCCCTTCTCATCTTTTTCGGAGTATTGAAGATTAAATTCAGGGCCTTTGACTGAGCTATATCCTCAGCTCTTTTTTTTTTTTTAAGGTTTTTTGAGACAGGGTCTCGCTTTGTGGTTCAGGCTGGCCCTGTGCTCAGCCTCCAACTCACATCACAGCAATCCTCCTGCCTCTGCCTCCCCAGTGTTGGGATTACAGGCGTGAGCCACCACGCCAGCACTGTGGTATGTGGTACTGATTGCTGCTGGGTGTGAGTCTCCACGCCCAGTATTGTTATGTGGATACCGGGGATCGAACCCGGGTCCTTGCGCTTGCAAGACAGGTGCTGGATCACTGAGCTAGATCCCCAGCCCTCAGCTCTTTATTTTGAAGGGAAATTTTATTAGTTTGTACCAGAGATCTAACTCAGGATCTTGCATGTATGAGGCAAGTGCCAGAACCACTGAACTAAATCCCTGGCCATAATTTTATTTATTTTTAAAAATTAAGTTTATTGGTAGATTTTAGTTACAATGATTACATCAGCATAGGGAATTTGTACATGATATACTTTGGTTCTGATTTTTTTCCCATTCCCTTTCCCTCTCTTCAACCCCTCTATGCTTCTTTGTTTACAAAAGCTTTGTTCCATTTCTTCTTCTTTGCTCATTTTTTTCTTCTTTCCTTTCTCCCACTCCCTGCCCTGGTTCCCCTTCTCCTTTAAACATTTGCTTCCTATTTCCCAGTATCTGTTATACATGTTGATCCTCATTACACTTTCATTTTCTTACATCAGAGAAACAATTCACTATTTACACATGTCCTATTTATTTCACTTGAGTATGGTCTCAAGATGCATCAATTTAGCTATAAATGTCTCAAGTTTATGGCTGAGTAGTACTCAATTTTATATATATAAAAAAAACAACCCACATCTTCTGTATCCATTCATCAATTGATGGGCATTTGGGCTGTTTCCAGGATTTAGCTATTACAAACTATAGTGCTATAAACATGGCATCCTTAGCTTTTTACAGTATCTTATTTTGAGACAGGGTCTTGCTAAGTTCCTCTATATGGCCTTGAACTTGGTGATCTTCCTGCTTTATCCTCTCAAAGTGCTGGAATTACAGGTCTGTGCCACTATACCTGTGCCACATTCCCTCCCCAGCTGGCTCCCTTTTTAGGTAACTGGGGATTGAACTTTGGGCCTTGCACTTACTAGGCAAGCACCTCACCACTGAGTTACACCTTCCGCCCTCTTTTTTACTCAGTTTTAAAGTTCCATATAGAAAAACATGGAGGAAATATTTCTCACAAATAAAAAGATTGTCTGATGGGAAAATATCTTGGTTCTTTATTAATATCTTACAATGCAAGATGTAATGTTTTCCTTGGAGTCTTAGGATTGTCACTCATACTTAGGTGATTTGAAGTATATGACCACTTCCCTTATTTTTATTAATTTTAATAGGCAAAATGTTATTGGTTAATGGTTCTAAATCCACTTGTCCATCAGATTGTCTGAGTTTGCTTATTTACTTATTTCGGTTTCTTTTTTTTTTTTTTTTTTGAGAGAAGGTCTTGCTTTGTGGTTCAGGCTGGCCCTGAGCTCAGCCTCCAACTCACATCACAGCAATCCTCCTGCCTCTGCCTCCCGAGTGCTGGGATTACAGGCGTGAGCCACCACGCCCGGCACTGTGGTATGTGGTACTGAATGCTGCTGGGTGTGAGTCTCCACACCCAGTATTGTATGTGGTTACCAGGGGATTGATTGAACCTGAGCCCTTGCACTTGTAAGACAGGTGCCGGAACCACTGAGCTAAATCCCCGGCCCTTATTTAGGTTTTTTGAGATAGGGTTTTACTATGTGGTTGAGACTGGCTTATGCACTTGCAGGGAACTCATTTTGTAGCCCTGGCCTTGCGCTTGCAGGGATCCTCTTGTCTCAGCCTGCTGATTGCTGGAATTACAGGTGTGCACTATCATACCTGGCTGTAGTTTAAAAAAAAAAAAAATATATATATATATCCCATTCCATATATTGTTATATATTTATATATATATATATACACACACACACACACACACAGAGATTTTATATAAAAAATATATAGTTTTACTCCATCTCTGATAAACCAGAATTATGAAGGGATGGAGGTGAGACGTAGGAATGTATTTTAAAGAAGCTCCCTAGCTACCCCCTTTTCCTTCCTCTCCCCTCCTCCCTCTCTTTCCATTTACGGTGCTCAGATCAAACCCAGGGCCTATGCACACTAGGCAAGTGCTGCTCCACTGAGCTGCACCTCAGCCCTAATTCTCAATCATAGACAGTTTGGGAGTCTCAGGTAGAATATCTGTTTGTGTGGTAGGGATAAATAAGTTGATAGGTCGCAGTCCTTGGAGTTTCTGGTGTTGGTAGGCTGCATATTTTGGTTTACTTTTGGTACTAGGTGGGAGTTGGTAGTGGTCAGTTAATGGCTGGCAAAGGGCATCTTGGGAATATGGAAGTTGTGTTTCATCGCATCTACCTACCAGTCTTTCATCCAGGCAGACAGCCCTTTCTTTTTCTTTTGTTTCAGAGAACTATGTAATATTTATAATGTTGAGGTTTTGGTTATCATACTTTCTTACTAAACTAAAGTGTTCCAATTTGGGTACAATGAATGGCCTGGGAAGTAGTTTCCATGCTACCTATTCTTTCCACCAAGCTGCTGTTTTCTTGTGTGGTCTGCTCAATTCTTAACTGCTGTTTTGGAGTCTAGCTTCCAGCCTGTTTTTTCATAGTTGCTACGGAGTAGATCTCTGTCAACTGGGTGCAGACACTGTTTTCCATTTTGCTTCTATTTTTTAATGTGTATACTTCAAGTTGATGGAGGTATGACCCAGGTAGCCCCAAGGTGCAAGTGATTGACCTTCTCTTGTTTTCCTGGCTGTTTCTCCCATGTTCTCTGCAATCTGGGATCGAGGAGCTAAGTTTGTAAATCAACTCTTCTCATGCTAAAGGAATAGTGAAATAAGAAAAAGCAGAGGCATTAGGGTATGATATGAATTTTTAATAAAAATGATGATACTTGTGAATTTTCTGCTACAACCCTTTTCTCTCCCTCCTACAGTGAAAAAAAAAGTGCTCTTTGTGGAACAGAAAAAAGTACGCTCTCTCTAAACAGTGGATTGAAATGAATTTGATTTATAAATGAGAAGACTGAGGGCGGGATTCTGATTCAGAAACCCCACAGCCTGTAATACAAGAAGAGGAAACGGCGCGGCATCCACGGCCTCCTGTGATTTGAAGGCCATTGTGAAAAGGAACAATGTGGTGAAAGAAGGTTCTTCATATTAGGATAAATATCATTGTATCACATTTATTTATCTTTCTGGATATTTTTATAGCCCATAATAAAAACATTAAAATAGCTTGTGCTATTGTCTTTTAGTGATGTCTTCCTCCACTATTTGAGATTTAAAAAATCAACCACATTACTAAGAAATAGCCATTGTTTTGTATAATAAAAGACATTTTTCCATAATGAGACCTGTGCAAGAGCTTCTAGGTTGCTCCTCCTATTACTTCCTGGAAAAGGCAGAATAGCACTCCAGGTAATCTTTAAAAAAGCTCCCATGTAATAACAGGGCGTAACGGATGGACGACAAGGCTGAACAGGAAGGGTGACAGAGGAAACCAAGAGAACTTAAGGTTTTGATTTGTGCTTCTATAAATAGGAAAAATGCCATGGATTCATATTCTCTTAATCCCAGACCATCAAGACAGTGGCTAGGAACTTTTAGACAGTTTGGACTTCTTGTCTCCTAGATCTTTAAACTAAAAGGAGGCTGGACATGGTGGCACACAGCTGTAATCCCAGCAGTCTGGAGCTGAGGAAGGAAGATCGCTGACCTCGAGGCCAGCCTGGACTACTCAGTGAGACTCTCTCTCAGTCTCTCTGTCTGTCTCTGTCTCTCTGCCTCTCTGTCACACCACACACACACACGCACGCGAAGATCGTTGAGTTCGAGGCTAGCCTGGACTACTCAGTGAGACTATCTCAAACACACACACATCCCAAAACTAAGCAGAGCTATAATCTATTTCCATAAAGCTACTCCATTCATGGGTATCTGGAGCATGGGGGCCCCACAGCTAAATCAGCGTGGAAATTCCATCTATAATAATTCCACTTAAAATCCTTGGAATTCCACATATAATCAGGAAGAGCTACAGTACTGTCTGCCTAGATCCATATACTTTCTCACATAGGCTGTTTCCCACAAATTTTTTTTTTTTTTTTTTTTGAGACAGGGTCTCGCTTTGTGGTTCAGGCCCTAAGCTCAGCCTCAAACTCACATTACAGCAATCCTCCTGCCTCCCGAGTGCTGGGATTACAGGCGTGAGCCACCACGCCCGGCACTGTGGTATGTGGTACTGGTTGCAGCTGGGCGTGAGTCTCCACGCTCAGTATGATGTGTGGTTACCGGGGATCGAACCCGGGTCCTTGCGCTTGCATGACAGGCGCCAGAACCACTGAGCTAATGCCCCGGCCCCTTTCCACAAATTTTTAAACCTGGTTTTTCCCTCTATCTTTTATTTCTTTGTGAAAAGGTCATCTCAGAGCACATGGCTTTTTCCCCTTAAGCTTTGCTAGTTCCCATCCTGTCTCAGTGAAAGACTTTGTATGGAAAAATGATAAGGAGTGCTCACCCTGGCCAAAGCATTAGGAAACCATGCTGTCCCCAAATAAGAGGTGTCCCCTCCCTGGGTTCTGTCTTTGCCTCTCGAGGAAACCTGAGCAGCTTTGTGGAGGTAGAATTAGATGTAAACAGTTGTTGAGTCTTAAGTGCTGGGGCATTATAGTCAGCATTTTATGGCCTCTTTCATTAAAGCTCTGGTTCAAAGCAGTAACAGGTGAGATCTTGGCTATTTTTAGGTTGAAACTCTATACAACCGTCTTGGGTTACAAGAAAAATCTTTTATATGATCCTAGTTAAGTCAGTGCCTTACTCAGATCATTTTAAAATACAAAAGCCTTAACATCTGGCCTAATGAATGACCTGCCATCTACTCATCCCTTGAACCAAATGTGAGTGTTCACATCAATTGGTTGCTGACACACACAGTGAAATACTCTAATAAATACCCACACTGCTGGCTTACTGTATTGACGGTTTGACAACTCGGCTTTACTGTGGCAGTCTTAAGCTCAAGAGTATCAGGTGCCTCTCCCAGAAGGTGCTTGGGAAATCAGTTCGGACGCCCTTTTGCTTTCTTCGACAGTCTCTGCTCTGGCTCTTGACACTAGAATTTGCTGGCCCTGAAGAATTGTAATGTTTGCACAGATCCGGATTGTGGAATCTAATTCTGGTTGCCTTTTGTAAGTATGTGGAAATCACAAGGATTGTTACAAAAGAAAGCTTGAAGATGACTTAGTAAATAGACAAAATTTTTGTGAAGAAAAGAAGACTTTCTAGTAAGTGTGTGCTAAGATTTGTCACCCATGAATACATTTGATTTCCCTGGGGATTAAAAGCATTCAAAACAGAGTAAGTGGAAGGTCTTTCCTGTGTGGGAAGGAGGACTGTGTTCCTGTGGTCTGGACGCTCACTGCTGCGATGAAATTGGATCTCTTGAGCATTTCTTCCAAGTGCAGATTTGGGTAGTGAGCCAGGTAGAAGGCCAGGGCTCCCACAAAGCTGTCACCAGCACCCTAGAACAGAAAGTGCAGTTTTGAAGATAAGCTTGTAGTCAATCTTGTCCAAACAGCATATTTTATTTTATTTTAGTTTTTTGAGGCAAGGTCTTGCTTTATAGTTCAGGCTGGTCCTAAACTCAGCCTGGAATCCAGCAATCCTCTTGCCTGTGCTTCCTGAGTGCTGGGAGTACAGGCATGAGCCCCCATGCCCAGCACTGTGGTATGTGGTTCTGATTGCTGGTGGGTGTGAGTCACCACACCTGGCATTGATGTATATGGTTACGGAGGATCAAACTTGGGCCCTGGCGCTTGCAAGGCAGATGTGACCCATTGAGCTAAATCCCTGGCCCCCAAACAGCATATTTAAAAACCACTGGAATAAATAAGGATGTATAGAAACAAGGAGTGTGCAGGAAGTTTCCATACCTCCCTCTGACATCCTGCAGTGGTGCATTCATTACAATGAATGAGATAACGGAACTCCATACTTTGTTCAGATATATACATTTATTCTGTTTCTGTAGACTTCTTAGGTTACAGATTTCTTAGACATCCTTTTAGATGACTTTGCTAACTTCAGGTAGACTAGTCAGGAATCTTGTGGAATGGGCTTCTACTGGGACCTGTCTTTTTCTCATGGTTAGAGCGTGGTTGTGGTTTTTCAGGGAAAAGCATGCAACTAGTATCACTGTCATATCAAGTGTGTGCAGTAACAACATGACCTGTCCCTGTGATGTTAACTTCGGTCACTGGCTAAGGTAGCCTTTGTGAGGTGTATCCACTGTGAAGTCACTTTGTTTTCTCTTTTCATATTGTATTCCTTTGAGGCAAATCACCAAGTATATTCCATTCTTAAGGGGGAGGCGTTTGCAGCAGAAGTTATGCTGTGTCTCCTTGAGGATGCAGTGTTAATGTAAATCGTTTCAATTATGTGGTATGTGAGGTTTGTCTCTTTTCTCCTATTTAGTCACTTATATCAGTATAAGCTCATGGGTATTTATTTGGGCTACAATCCAGTACGTTATTTTGTTGTGCAAAATGTTCCAGCTTTGGCCACTCGGAGCTTTTTTCATTTGGTCCTATGTCCCTTACACATATGTTGCCCAGTCGTCCTGTTTTCCAGTGCTCACTTCTGGTACATTACAAGATGCCCCAGGCTCATCCTGTATATTCACCGCCCAGCTCCAGAATCAGGTATTTCTCCATTAAAAATGCACGTACAGTGGTGAGAGGCATTCAGATGTCATCCTTTAACTACAGGGACTTGGCAAACCTGTCTTTCTGTTTTCCAAGATCCAGGTTGGAGAGGGCTATAGAGAAGCAAAAATAAAACACCATGAAGTCCACAGTCCTCTGCCTTCAGATTGGGAGACCTCTTCATGTGTTCATCTAACGGACATGTTTAAAGCAATTGAAACGTGTCTGTACACTCTCACTTGAAAACACTCTGGCATTCGGCCTCTGTCAGGGGCTGTTCCCGACACCAGGGGTAGAAGGACAGAGTGGCAGAAATCCAGGTGTGGTGGCAAACGTTTGTAAACTCAGGGGCTTTTCCCGCTTTTCAGGAGGCACATTATTCTGAAAAGAATTATTCTGGAAAGCTGAGGCAAAGGGATCACAAATTTGAGCCTGATCTGGAAAATTTAGAGACTTATTGAGATCCTGTGTCAAAATACAAAACAGATAAGGACGTAGCTTACTGTGGAGGCTCTGGGTTCAATTTCCAGTTACCTGCCCAATAAATCTAGGCAGATCAAAAGGTTGGATTTCAAAAGTAAAATAGCAGAATAGTAGCTTGAAAGTGTAGGTGACTATATTCAAGCAAAGAGACCACAAGCAAGCCAGTAAACCCAAAACGAAAAAGGAACATTTTAAATTTTATAAATTGAAGAAAATTATAAATCCAAAGACAGTAAAGCCAAATGAAAAGTTCAGATTTGGGGAAAATTCTTCCAACACACATACAACTTAACACCTGACTGCTAGAAATATGTCAAATCCCAGATAAAAGTTGATAAAGACCTGTAATTTCAGAAAAGGAATCATCAGTAAACAAATACACGAACATGTGCTCAGTGACTAGTAGGTGTACCTGCCTGAGCTTACTGTACTTTGTCCATACACGTTTTGTTAGTATAGTATATGTTAATTTTACAGAGCCTTTGACTTTGTCATTGTGTGTGCTCTGACTGATCAACCCTGCTTCTAGGACTCCAGGAGAACCCAAAGTTCCTGTACCTTAGGGATCTACACAGAGATGCTGACTGACATTGTCTCCAAAGAACTATCAGGTAGGAGAATGGATGAATAAACACTGATATAT
This sequence comes from Petromus typicus, assembly GCA_004026965.1. Taxonomy (NCBI): domain Eukaryota; kingdom Metazoa; phylum Chordata; class Mammalia; order Rodentia; family Petromuridae; genus Petromus; species Petromus typicus. The sequence goes on from PVIR01005269.1 coordinate 47,923, forward strand.
TCTTATGTGGAGAAGTATGCAGTTTATGGAGCTACTAATAAAGTATTAGCAATATGGGTATGCCCTCGAGAAGTGTCCATTAGTTAAGCTAAAATAGGAAGATTCAGTATAATCTCATTTGGGGGAAGAATGAGAGAAGGAAATTAGAAAATACCTATATTGTATAAGTACATGTATTTTTTTAAGAACACAGAAAAATAAGGATATGTATCAAGTTGTTACATTTGTTTTTCTTACTTGTAAGATGTGAGGGCAATCTTTTCTCCTTTATGTACTTTTATATTGATCTTCTATAAGCTTGTACTATTTGTAAACAAAAACAAAAAAAAACATAGTATAATAAAAATATATAATGACTAGGTAAGCCACACCTCTAACCCCTTCATATTGACCCTAAAGCGACCAGAAGAGGGCACGTGCCTGCGGGGAAGCGTTCTTGCATCATGGAGAGGAATTAGTTTTACAGGCTCCCGCTAGCTGACAGTCAATTGGCTGCAGTCAAGACATTGAAAAAAAGTTTGGAAATACCATAGTACAAATACCACACTACAAGTCGTCATCTGTGGAAATCCGTTGTCAGTCTGTTAAAGGATGGAATGAGCAGTGGTCACGAGACTGGGAAGGCCAAGTGGAGGGGGAGGGGAGGAAGTTCAAATTTTGCTGAGAGACTACAAAATTAAGTTCTTCCTGTACTGAAATGGGAGGGAAGGTTCCAGTTAGAATGGCTGTCTTCAAAAAGATAACAAGTGCTGTGAGGGTGTAGAAATGGGAATTCTCATATCCTGGGGGTAAGAATGTAGGTTAGTAGTAGAGTCTTTATGGAATACAGGATGGAGATTCCTCGAAAAACTGAAAATGCCCTATGATGCAGCAATGCCTATGCACGCAAAGGAGATGAAATCTTTATTTAAGAGACACTTGCAGCCCTCTGTTTATTGTGGCACTAATCATGATAGCCCACACACGGAGGCAAACCAGATGCCTTTCAATGGATGAAGAGAGAAAATGTGGCATTTTTATACAATAGAATACTACTCAGTCCCAAAAAAGAATGACAGTCTGTCATTTGCAGCAACATGGATGGAGCCAGATGATGTGCTGAAAGAAACAAACCAGACACAAGAAGACAAATACCAGATGTTCTCATGTATGGAAAGCAGTAAGTCAATCTGGACAAGTACAGAATGAAGTGCAGACACTAGTGACAGGGAAGGTGAAACAGAAGGAAACGAAAAGGGGACGAAGTGTTGCATCACGAGGGCACTGAGCTCACTGAACTCCACTGACGGCCTCACAGCTGAGTAGCTATTAGGAGGTGGGTCTCAGTGGGAAGAAGTGAGTCACTGGAATTTGAGGGGTATGTGTTGTCCCCACTCCTCCCTCCTGGGCTCTTTCCTGTTTGCTCTGCTTCCTGATGTCATGACGGGAGCTGCTGTGCTCTGCCACACCTCCCTGCCCTACCGTCTGCCTCACTACAGACCTAACAGCACTGGAGCTGGGTGACCATGGACTGAGAGCTCCAAAGTCATGAGCCAAACAGGCCCTTCTTTCCTTGCTTTTCTCAGAAACCGACACTCACACACTGTGTTAAAAATATATATAAATTCAATGAAGTGGAAAATTTTCCCACAAAGAAAACTCTAAGCTAGATGTGTTCACTGAAGATTCTTTGCAAACATTTAAACAAGAAATGATACTAATAAAAAGAAAAAAAGAAATGATACTAATATACAGACTCAGAAAATGGAAGATCAAGTGAACACTTTGCAAATCACTTTTAGGGCCACATTTCCATGATAATCAAGACTGAACAGTGACATTACAGAAAAATAGATCTGGTGGGTATGGTGGTGTGTACTTATAATCCCAGAACTTGGGAGGCTGAAGCAGGAGAATCACTGTGAGTTCAAGGCCAGTCTAGACTACACTGTAAGTTCAAGGCCAGTTTGATTTACATTGTGAGATGCTGTCTCAAAAAGAAAAAAAGAAATACATAGGTGAATATCCTTCATGAATATAAACACATAATTGTGTGTGTGTGTGTGTGTGTGTGTGTGTGTATTACTGAGGGTTTAATCCATTGTGTTTCACTGAGCTATATTCCTAGCTTTTTAAATTTTGAGACAAGGTCTTACTAAATTTCCCAAGTGGGGCCTGGATATAATCCTGCCTCAGTATCCCAGACTGCTGAGATTACAGGCATGTGCCACCACTCTCAGCTCAAGATCTTAAAATTTTTTTTAAAGCAAATTGAATACATATGTATGTATGTACATATATGTGTGCATAAAAACATTAATCATGACCAAGTGTAATTTATCCAAGGAATGTAAGACTGGCTTAACTTTTATGAAAAAACATAGTTCAATAAAATGGTTTGAGGTGTAGCTTAATAGTAGTGTTTCCTTAGCATGTGCACGGCCCCAGGTTCACATCCAAGCACTACAAAGAAGAACAAAACTTACCAAAAATATCAATAGGAGCAAGGAAAGTAAAAAAATTTTATGTTCATTCATGATAAAAATTCAAGATATTTGAAATAGAAACTGTAACTTGATCTTGACAGTATTTGTGAAAAACCTACAGTGGACGTCATATCGAATGAACTCAAATGGTTTGTCCTGATATTGGGGACAAACTCAGGATCTGTGTTACTATTTGTACTAGCCAGTGTGAAAAGATATGAAGTGTATATGCACTAGAAAGGATGAAGTCAAACTTCTTTGAAGATAGCATGATGACCTTTGTAGAAATCCTAAGAAATTAAGCAAATAGCTACTAGCAATACAAGGTCAGTTAAAAAAGTGCATTTCTAAACTGCATTTCTGTATGCCAACAATGAAGAATATTTCAAAACAGCACCATTTATAATAGCATAAAAATATGAAGTGTTTGGGACTTAAGTATGTAAGATCTGTATACTTTTGCTAAAGAAGGTAAGAGGAATGAATGAAAAATAGGGGTGAGAAATTAATGGGCTAGAAAATGGTCAGTTTATTTTCAAAAAAGGTATCAAAGTAATTTTTTTTTTTAAGGTTTTTTGAGACAGGGTCTTGCTTTGTGGTTCAGGCTGGCCCTGAGCTCAGCCTCCAACTCATATCACAGCAATCCTCCTGCCTCTGCCTCCCGAGTGTTGGGATTACAGGCGTGAGCCACCACGCCCGGCACTGTGGTATGTGGTACTGATTGCTGCTGGGGTGAGTCTCCACACCCAGTATTGTTATGTGGATACTGGGAATCGAACCAGGGTCCTTGCGCTTGCAAGACAGGTGCCGCAACCACTGAACTAGATCCCGGGTCCATCAAAGTAATTTAATAGAGCAAAGGATAGTGGTTTTTGGTGTTTTTTTTTTTTTTTTCCCCAAAATTTTCAAATGGTGCTGGAATAAGTGAATATCCATATGTAGAAGCATGAACTCTTATAATGTATATGTTAAGTCAAACTGAGTTTATAGACCTCAGTGTAACAGTTAAAACAACAAAGCTTCTACAGGAAAACAGGAGATGATCTTTGTAACTTTGTGGTGGGTGGATAGATTTCTTGGGGCACCAAAAGCACAAAACATGAAAAGTAAAACTTGGTAATTTATATTAAGGGAAACTCAAACAACAAAGTAACTGTGATATATAATCTTAGATTGGATATTTCACAAAAATTATACATGCTATTTGACATTATTTAGCTGTATATAAGATTATTTTAGTGATAAGTATCCTAAACTTGATCATCCTTATGCCCTTTATTCAGAAGTATAAATAGGCAAAGAGTGGGCCTAGTAGTACATACCTGTAATCCCAGCATCCCAGGAGGCTGAGGCAGGAGGATCACAAGTTTAAGTCCAGCCTCAGTGATTTAGTGACCCAGTGACACCCATCTCAAAATAAAAAAGGGCTGGTGAAGTAGCTCAGTACAAAGACTCGGTTCATAACCACAAAAGAAAAAAATGTAGAGTCATGTTGATTGCAACTTACTCTCAAAATAGGTGGCTCGTCCAATAAAAGGTGTATTTATAGATTTGAGAATTATCAATAAAATACATGTGGCACAATGTGAATAACTGGTGAAACTAGGTTAAGGGTATCAACTTTTTAGGCTTTTTGATTGTTTTTTGAGACAGGGTCTTGCTATGCAGTTCAGGCTGGCCTTGAACTCCTGAGGTAGCCCAGGATGACCTTAAACTCGAAGTGATCCTCCTGCCTTTGCCTCCTGAGTTCTGGGTCTGTAAGGTGTGTGCCACCATGCCCCACTAGGTATTTTTAACATTAAAAATCAAAAACCTTGTTTAAAACCTAAGGCAGGTAGTGGCACTGCCTTTATAATCTTAGTATTCAGATGCTGAGGCAAGAGGATTGCTGTAAGTTGGAGGCCAGCCTGGGCTATACAGTGAGTGCGAAGCCAACTTGAACTACACGGTAAGACCTTGTCTCAAAAACAGAAAAGCAGGACTGCAGATGTAGCTCAGTGGTGCCGTGCCTGCCTTGCCAGCATAAGGTCCTGAGTTTAATCCCTGGAACCAAAACCAAAAATAAAATAAAACCAAAAAACCCCCACCAATCCCTAAGACCAACAATAGCCAAGACAAAAAAACAACCCCAAACCTCAACACCAGCTACTCTGAGTTTGCAAATAGGACAGCTTTTGCCTCTGCGTGATTTCTGTCTTTTAAAGAAATTCCATGGTCACCTGCCACAAGTCAGCTCTCCCGTGTCTGGGAGCACCCCGTCTCACCGGGCAGCTTCCTCGAGGGCCGTGGGCTACCGTGCTCTGCTGGGACAGTGACTGCTGAAAACTGCGGGTCAGGATGCAGGTGGCAGGGCTGCTGTGACGGGACAGCGCAGCTCGTCTGTTGTTTTCACCCAAGAACCCTAACTGAGGCTTCCTCCTGTGCTGAACTATTCTGAGAGGTTGGAACTCTCGTCTGCATGTTTTCTTGGCGACCTCACAGTTACACAAGCCCTTCAAAGTCCTGAGTACGCAACGTCACCTGCGGATGAACAGCAGCCAGGGCCCTGATCTGACCTCACCAGGACCAAGGTGCACGCGGTCCCATGTTCTTCACAGAGGGGCAGCGGTCGGGCCAGACACAAGACAGAGGCTCCTGGCGGACAGGGCCATCTGGTCAGAGACATCTCAAGCCACATGACGTCCACATGACGTGGCCAGGCTTTGCATTCAAGCATGCAAGAGATAAAAAGGTGCGACTCCGAACAGAAGAGGAGGGTGAGGAAGGAGCGAACCGTCCCTGGGCTCTGTGTCAGGAGCACAGCAGGCTCCTTGTTATATGGACACACGACACTGGCTTCATTTCATATTGAGCGTGACACCTCCCCACCCCCGACCCTTGACCCTCGAGGAACGAGGGGTTTCTTTCTCAGAAACTCCAAGCTCTCTGTCTATGGTCACGCAGCTCGTGAACAGCGGAGAGGTGCCGTGGGCCACACGCAGGCGGGGACAGAAGAGGACAAAAGGAAGGAAGTCACTCAGCCGAAGAGAATCTCTTCTTTTTAGTACATTTTTGTGTTTCTCTTAGGACTCTGAATACTCTGTGCTTTTCTGTGCACAGGCCAGGAAAATCTGAAAGCTCTTCAGGGTGCGGGCCATCTGTGTCACCTGTGTCTTTCCCAGGGTCCGGCCCAGTCTTGGAGGTGACCTGACTTCGCAGTCCTGGTCCTGTCACGTTCCTCTCTTCAGGAGGCCTCTCCCGAGGAGAACCGCCTGCCACTTTTTTGTGTGTCGGTGGAAACGAAGGTTAGGTTGCCACGGCCCAGCGTTACGCGATCCTCCCATTGTTGGATCTATTTATACCACAGGGCTTTCAAGTGCCAATAAATTACTTGGCTGTTGATTCACATCTTCAGTGTAACTATTTTTACTCTTTGGGATGATTTTTTTTAATGGAAAGTGCTTTAAAAGTAGAAGCTGTATTGTATCACTGCGATGTTCCTGTAAGTAAAGTACTTTCCAATCAATCATTCTTGGAATAATGGAACAGTTCTCATTGATACAACATGATGGTTTTAACCTTTCACGGAAAATTATTTTTATGCCCAAAGGGGTGATGGTATAATTCATCTTCTGTCATACAGTTACCCATGTGGCTACTGCTCATTGCCTTCTCAGAATGATTCCTCTTAAGGAAGAGCTGCCTGCACAGAATGGTGTGGTGCTTGGGAAGCCCTGCTCTCCTGAGGTCCCTCTGGCTCTGGCTTCTGATGAGTTCTGTCCAGGCTCCCCGTGGAGACCGCCGGTTATCAGGGCAGTGAAATAACAGCAAAACCTGCTTCTTCATGGACCCGAGCCTTAGGTGGCAGGCAGTGAGCAGCTGGCAAGATGGCCCCAAGGGCAGATGTAGGGCTGCTGAGGAGTGAGCTGGGCTATGGGTCAGCATGGACGGCCCTGGCCCTGGGCCCCAAGACAGAGTCGCCCTGGGGAGGTTGGTGTCCTGGTGTTACGAGTCTCCCGGATCATCCCCTCTGGCCAGCACCCCCGACCCCCTCTCCCTGCCTCAGCCTAGGTCCCCGTCTCTAAGGGCTCCAGCCAGACAGACTGATCGATATACAGACAGACAGGCAGAGACACCGACAGAGACAGAGACAGAGACACGGAGAAGCACAGAGAGACAGAAGAAACTGATAAACCCTGTGGAGCCGGGCAGTAAAAGCTTGTAAACGGTGGTTATGGTACCCTACCCACATTTCCACAGGTCCCAGGGTCTGCAGTGACTCTTTTCTCTGAGATTCTGCTTTTAGATTTTTACAAGGACTGTTTGGAGGAAGGCACAGGGCACCAGGACTCAGGAAGGGGTGTGAGGTGCTGTCACCAGACAACTCGCGCCTCCGCGGCAGTGCGGAAGCTTTCCAGGTGGGGAGAGGCGGGCTGGCTGGGCGCCGCAGTAAGGGGCCGCAGGGCCAGGGGAAGCTTTCCCTTGTGAGGGCTGCCCAGGGAGTGAAGGATGTGAAAAAGCGTAGTTATCCATGATGCACAGAACCAGACAGCGTCGGTGAAAGGTTAGGAGTGGAGAAGCGCCGTGAAGTTGACCAAGGAAGGAGCGCAGAGCAGGAGGGTCTGCCGTCTGCCCCTTGTCTCTCTGGCTCACCCTTGGGTCTTTACCACGGCCCCTCTTTCTCCTCCCCAGCTGTGGACTCTGGTTTCCTTTGGGTCCCACCTCGGGCTCACTGGCATTCTCATTCTCGTTCCCCATTATTCTCTGGGTGTCTCAGCTGCTAATACAGCTTTCTCTGTCCACCTCAGAGTACCCCCCTCTCTTCAGACACTCTTATGACACTGTTCTTGCTAGTTTTGGAAGCGGTTCTCGAAGTTCCGGAAGCCTCTTTTGTGGCTTGGTGAATGTTGCTGCTGAGTGGCCTTAATGGAAAGATGGGCTCATAAAAACATGGTGTGGACTTATCTATCTTATGCACTGAAAATGGCATTGTGTGACTTTTTTTTGAGACAGGGTTTTGATATGCATTTCAGGTTGGCCTTGAACTCACTGTGTAGCCCAGGTTGGCTTTGAACTCACGGCAGTCATCCTGCCTCAGCCTCCTGAATGCTGAGGCCACAGATGTACACTATCACACGTGGCTCCATTGTGTGACTTCTGACTGACTCTTCCCCAAACTCAAAATGACCATGAAAGGTCAATGTTTTTAATCCATTCAGGACAGTAAAACAGCTATGACAATGCAACTAATGACATTCAGGAAAACTTTGGCCCCTAGCGTTCCTTCCCAGAGTGGCGGGCACCGTGGGATCAGTGTGTTGGAAGCTGGGCTGGGGTGTTTTGAGGGGAATGAACGGCAGTGTGTCTTTTACTGTAATAACTCAACAAATAATGAAACATTCATGGTAAGTCTCAGCCACACCTAGTATTTCATCCAGGAGCCTGTCCTAGGCTCATGTCTTCTGTGAGCAACTCTACCTCCACATGACCCAACTGCCTGTGTCGGTTGTGACATCTCCATTCTGAAAGCCTGGGGTCTTCTGGGACCTCTCTCCTATACACCTGATTACCAGCTGCTGGTATTTCTCTGGTCTGTCTTCTCTCCTCCACCCCGCGGGGATCTTCCCGCCTCTCCAGGGTGTTTCTCTCCTTCGTGGGGTGCGGTTGCAGCTCCCTTACACACCATGCGAGGCGCCCTAACCTTTCTCCCAGTTCCCCTCCTGCCTCTCCCCGCCAGACGCCCCGGCTTGCACTCTTGGAGGGACTCTACCCCCGGCATAAGCTCAGACAGCACCTTCACTGCCTGGCACACTGTCTGCACAGCCCTGAGCTCTGGCGGTTCCCCCAGCCTAGGCCAGGGATCCCCTCTTAGCTCCCCTTCTTCCTCAGGGCCTCTGTTTCCCAAGACCTAGAGCCACGCCCAGCCCATGGCCAGCAGAGTGCTGACTGACCGCACTCCCGAGTGATGGGGCGAGGCGCACACGCTGTCCCACTCGGGCCCCGTAGGAGGGAGGGACTCAGACGGCTTGTGAAAGCCCTCACTCACCCAATTCCAGTGGACAGAAAAATGCTGAGCAGGAAGGAATGATGGGTATTGTGTGGACTCCCACATGATGAAGATCTCCAAGGTAAGATCTTGTCAGGCAGCACAACAGACTCTGGACATCTTGCAGGGATGATGTCATCCCGAGGCTTCATTTGTTAGGAATCTGTACCCATTGGGGATGATTCACAGCCCAAACCGCCCAGGGACCCCAGCCGTGAGGAGTCCTTGCATTCCTCCACGATGTCTTCACGCATTCCGTCTGACAAGTAGATACCACTCTCTTTTCTGTTCAAAACCTCACCCTACACAAAACTATTCAGAGCTGACATCGTGGACCTGATTCCTCAGCCAAGTTGTGGCTTAGAAGCTGGGGGTGGGGAGGGCAAAGCAAAGGGGAGAAGACATGACTAAAGCACAAGTCAATACAGTTTCTTCTTAATAAAGGACCTTGCAGGGAGTTCAGAAGAAGGGAAGAGAGTGTAAGTGAACTTCTGGGGTTTCTGGCACCGTCCTGGGGTCCCTGATCTGCTGAGGGGTCGGCCTTGCTGTCGGCCTGGGCTGAGGTCAAACTCTGCAGGCCAGAGCGCTTGGGCGCTGAGCCAGCTGCCGCCCTGACCGTCCTTAGCTCGGCTGGAGGCCAGCCCTGCTGTGCTGCTGTCTGAGCTCCTTGCCTTGTCCTGTGTGTAGGGGGCTGAAGCTGGGGCCTCCTTGGCCTCAGAGAAGCCATTTTTCATGTTCTGTGGTTAACCTGACAGGCAGGAAGCACAGAGGTGATGAACCAGGGCCAAGTGTCGCTGGCAGGAAGAGCTCTAAATCCTGCCTCTGCCTCTTCTGTTAGCGTTGTCCCTTTTTCTTTGGTTCTGGGCCTCACATGTAGCCTGTGCTCGGCAAGTGTTCCACCTCTGAGCCACCACCCCTGCCCAGCCCTGGCACCTTGTAATATCAAGGATCAGAGTATGTTATATGCATGCATGGAAGTGTCACAACAGAACCCAACCACAGTAGTTACTGTGTGCTAATAAAAATGGGCAGATTCACTGCCTCTTTCCCTCCAGTGAAATTCATCTGCCATTTTAATTTCTTTTCAAATAATTGGCACCTGTATTCCCAACTGGGACAAAACAGGAAATGCCTTGAGGTCAGAGAACCAACCGCAGGTAAGACCTGAGCTCACCACTGAATAGCTGGGTGACTTCTGTACCTTATTCAGCTTTTCTGCTGGTTTATTTATCTGTACAATGGGAAGCTGCTTTGGGGCCAGCACGTGGGCACCGTGAATGTGTGACCAAGTTGGGGTGGTGTGGGGGTGGCTTCATCTCCTTTGCGCACAGTTGTGCAGTGAAGGCTCCAAAGGGGACAGTCAGGGTGACCATCTTTGGACAATCTGCAGGATCCCATGGCAGGGCCTGGCTCTGTTCTAGCTCAGAGGCCAGGAGGGGGCAGAAGCCAGTGTCCTGCAGCCTCTGGAAGCAGGAAGCCAGGCTCCTGAGGGTCCCAGCAGTGGCCATGTGTGTGCTGGGGTGTGCAAAATCTACTCCTGTGCGGAGGCAGGAGAAACTCTGAAATCTCCAATGAGCTGATGTAGAAGTGACGGAAGCCATGCAATGTCAGGACCCTCCCATCAGTGTGAGACAGAGCTGCACGTAGTCACTGCTTTCACGTGGGGACAAGGAGCAGAGGATGAACAATGACAGGCTGGGCAGACAGGGCCACGGGCGGCATGGCAGGGGCCTACCGCGCATGGGGTGACTTACATTGTGGCACTGCTGGCTGGGGGAGCTTGTTCCCCATTTCTGGGCAGAGGGCTGGTGCCCTGAAGAGGTGGGGCAGAGCTCTGAGGGCAGCAGGCGGGCTGAACAGATGGTGCAGGAACAAAGTGATTTTGGAGGACATTGCTCTAGCAGCGCTGCAGCAGGAGTCAGGCGTAGGCCTCGTGGTCTGGGACCAGCTCACAGGAAGTCCTGCCCAGAGTCTGTGTTTCATCCAGGGGATGCATCTCAGGTGGGCCATATGTCCAATAGGACACAAGTCCATTTTTAGGGGGATGAGGTGTGTGTGAAGAGTCATAGCTAATACTACAATGGCTGTGGCTCTTCGAATGGCTGCATGACATAAATGGTATGTGTTGTGTGTATTTGTGATATTAATATTTCATGGTGGGAGAGAGAGAGTGATTAGAAAAAAAAAGAGTCTTAACAGACTTCTTGGGGGGCTGGGGATTTAGCTCAGTGGTTCCAGCATCTGCCTTGCAAGTGGCAAGGTGGGAGAGAGAGAGGGCCTAGGTTCGATACTTGGCAACCATATACAATGCTGAGTGTAGAGACTCACACCCACCAGCAATCAGAACCACATATCACATACCACAGTGCTGGGCATGGTGGCTCACGCCTTTAATCCCAGCACTTGAGAGGCAGAGGCAGGAGGATTACTGTGAGTTCAAGGCTGAGCTCAGGGCCAGCCTAAACTATAAAAAGTGAAACCTTCAGTGCTCAAAAATCAATAGCCTTTGTATACACAAACAGCGGACCCACTGAGGTAGAAATTGAAAAGTCAGTCCCTTTCACAATAGCACCCCCAAAAATGAAATCTTTAGGAATCAGTCTAACAAAGGAGTGAAAGACCTCTATTCAGAAAACTATAGCACTCTGAAAAGGGAGACAGAAGAAGATATCAAAAAATGGAAAGATATACCTTGCTCCTGGGTAGGAAGAACCAATATTGTCAAAATGGCTATACTCCCACAACTACTATATAGATTCAACACAATCCTGACTGAAGTCCCAATAGCATATTTCACAGATCTAGAGAAAACAATCCAAACATTCATCTGGAACCACAAAAGACCTGGAATAGCGAAAGCAATTCTAAGCAATAAGGACAGGGTAGGGACTATTATGACCCCAAACCTGAAAGTATACTATAAAGCCACTGTGATAAAAACTGCATGGTACTGGCAAAGTAACAGACCTGAGGATCAGTGGAGTAGATTAGAAGATCCAGAAACAACTCCAGATACACTAAGTCACCTCATCTTTGACAAAGGAGCCAAAAATCCTCAATGGAGGAAAGATAGCCTCTTTAACAAATGGTGTTGGAAAAACTGGGCTTTAACTTGCCAAAGACTAAAATTAGACCTATCTCTTTCACCGTGTACCAAGCAAAAAATCAAAGTGGGTTAGAGACCTAAATATTAAAACAGACACACTAAACCTGCTGCAAAACAGGTTAGGTAAAACTCTTGAAGACATTGGCTTAGGGAAAGACTTCCTGAACAAAACCTCTATAGCACGAGAACTAGCAGAAGAAATCAACAATGGGATCTCATTATATTAAAATGCTTCTGCACAGCAAAGGAAACCACCAACAGAGTGAAAAGACAACCAACAATATGGGAAAGAAACTTTAACAGCTGTTTCTCAGACAAAGGGCTACTATCTAGAATATATGAAGAGCTAAAAAAAATCAGCTCATGCAAATTTAAAGACCCGATTCAAAAATGGGTGTCTGAAATGAACAGATACTTTTCAGAGGAAGAAGTAAGAGCAGCTAAGAAGTATATGAAGACATCTCAACATCACTGGTCATTTGAGAGATGCAGATGAAAACAACACTGAGGTTTCATCTCACTCTACAAAGAATGGCTGCAATTTCAGAATTAGCCAGCAACAAGTGTCAGCGAGGCTGCAGAGAAAAAGGAACACTTCTCCACTGTTGGTGGGAGTGTAGATTCGTACAACCTCTGTGGAAATCAGTGTGGAGATTCCTCAGAAAGCTAGGATTGGAAGTCCCATTTGACCTGGCCATTGCTCTGCTAGGTATATACACAAAAGAATTTAAAGATTCATATGATAGTGACATACGTGTACCCATGTTTATAGCAGCTCAGTTTGTGATTGCTAAATCTTGGAAACGAACAAAATATCCATCAACAGGAGACTGGATAAAGAAGATGTAGTTCTTTTATAGAATGGAGTATTATTCTACTATTAAAAATAATAAGAATGAGTCATTCATACTCAAATGGATGTACCTTCAAGACATCCTCATAAGTGAAATAAATAGGTCACAGATGTATACATATCGTATCTTTTCTCTGTTAGGAGAAAATGAAGATGTAAATGAATTCTAGTGTATATTGTGAAGTAGAAAATATTTCAAAGGAAAGAGGGTGTAGGGGTAAATAATAAGCAGAAAAAGAATGTGATAGTAATAAAATAAAGGAAACAAAGTTTATGTATAAGAGGGGAGGTTCCGGGAGGGTGGGGGAAGGGGGAAAAATGAGAATCAAATCATGTCATATTCTGGTACAAATTCTCAATGTTGAATGCTATGATGTGTATTCATAATGTACCAATAAAGATTTGAATAATAATTTAAAAAAAGACCCTGTCTCGAAAAAAAAACAAGCTCTTTGGAATCAGGGTGATAATAATGAAAACAAAAATGTGGAGCAACATCGCGGGATGGGCCTGCTTCCTAGAGCCGCGCCAGGGGCTGGGTCAATAGCAGTCTACACCACAAGGCACAAGGCAGCGGTTGCTAACTCCTGCTTCCCCTCTTTGAGTTTGAAGTCCCACTGTGTCCCAGCTGGTCCTGTCCTCCCCACCTCAGTCTATAGCCTCTCTGACTACCTATGAGCCCTGGGCAAGCCTCCAGCCTGGCCCGGGCTCAGGGAGAGGAAGAGGGCCAGGATGGCTGGGCCCACTGCCCCAGGGAGGGACAGTGACAAGTTCCCTGCTGAGCTTCCCTCTGATGCACAGGCTGCGGGATGGGGTGCTATTACAAACAGCCCAGATCTCCAGCTCACGTGTGAACCTGCCTATCTTCTTTTATCAGCATGTTTACCCTGTGAGAATGTGGACACATCTTTCTCCAACCTCAACTTCCCACCTTCCCAAGCTACAATAGTTTATGAGCATCTAACAGTGAGCATCCAGGGCTCATGTTATTATTGTGTAAGTACTGCAGATTCTTATTTTAAATCAATCTGTAGGGAACATGCTTAATCATTAGTACACAAATGATCCACTGACTGCCTCTGTCAGCCACTCTGTGAGAGTGAAATTTCAATTATTAGGCTCTGCTAGTCTGCTTCTAAAATATTCTATGATTAAAAGAGCCAATATTTTCTGGCTTAATATATTTTAAATTGATCAAGTATGAAACAGCATATGGCCCCTTCTGATTTTCTTTTTGAAAGACATTACTTAACATTTAGCCAGGGTCTCAGGCATGCTCGGCAGGACTCTAGTACTGAGCTACATCCTCAGCCATTTGTACTTTGAGACAGGGTCTCTTTAGGTTGCTTATACTGGCCTCAAACTTGTGATCTTCCTGTCTCAGCCTCCTGAGTACCTGGCATTACAGGTGTTCCATGATGATTGGCAAAAGTTTTGATGTTATTTTCATTTCTATCTTTCAAGTGAGTGACTTTTCCTCTTGGCTATTCAATTTGTTAGCTCTTTGATTTGAAAACAATAAAACAGTTTTTGTCCTGCAGGGCTAAGGATTAAACTAGGATCTTGGATGCTAAGTGTTGCTCTCCATCGAGCTCTCCACCTAGCCTCCACCCAATAAAACAGTTTAGAGACAGAATCCAGGTACTGTGCAGTTCATCCATTTAAATACACAATTCATTGTTCTGCAGTTAGTCACAGAGTGGAACAACTGTCAACACAATCTAATTTTAGAAGACTTCATCACTCTAAGACAGACCTCATACTCACTGATAGTTACTTAAGTGGGGCATGGTGCTGCATGTCTGTAATCCATCCCTTGAGAGGCTCAGGCAGGAGGGCTGCTGTGAGTTCAAGGCCAGCCTGAATTATGTAGGGAGACCCTGCCTCAAAACAAAGCAAAACATGGGCTGGGGGTTTAGCTTAGTGGTTCTGGGGCCTGTTTGATCCCTGGTAACCACATACAATACTGGGTGTGGAGACCCACACCCAGCAGCAACCAGTACCACACACCATAGTGCGGGGCGTGGTGGCTCACGCCTGTAATCCTAGCATTCGGGAGGCAGAGGCAGGAGGATTGCTGTGATGTGAGTTGGAGGCTGAGCTCAGGGCCAGCCTGAACTACAAAAAACGAGACCCTATCTCAAAAAACCTAAAAAACAAAACAAAACAAAACAACTGAGAAACAGTCACTTCCCAGTCCTCCTACAACGTTTAGGCCTAGGAACCATTAACCTCTTTTCTGTCTCTACAGATTTGTTAAATAGGCACATATTTTTGAGTCAAATCATTCTCGTTCTAATTCTGTAATTAGCCAATAGCTTATTATTGCATATTCAACCAATAACTTGTCCATAATTAAACAATTATACTCACACCTAATCTGACTTTAGCTGACACTTTGTGGGAAAAGTGACACTGATGTCGGCCCAGTGGTGTCTGTTCTTCACTAAACTTTGTTTCTCTTCAATCACTAAGGCAACTGCTTTAGCTTCCTCTCCGCTCAGAAGTGTTTACTGAAGTCTATAAAGTTTTCAGATGAAATTATAGATGCACCAGGAGCTTGCTGTTTAAGGATTGCTATGGTAGAACTGTTTGTATAGGATATGCTCCAAGGTAAATATCCACCCACATTCTTTGTGGACACAGAAAACATTAACTGGACCAGTCTGTAAATCTCTCTTTCTGTAGATCTAGTTGGCTGGAGGGATTTTGCTTTTGGTTTTCTGTAATAACCAAGGTGTGGACAATCCCCTCGTACGGTCCTGTGATGGCTGGTTTCTGAACAGCCCCTTCTGTGGCTGGTGTGTGCCCTGTTCTGGGCACAAGGGCTTCAGTCTCCATGAGGAACATCCGCCTCATGGATCATCACAGAGCGCTGTTGGGGCTCCCAGAGGAAATACCATGGCTGAACATGGATGTATTTTTCTAGCCTCTTGTAGCCACTAAACATGCAGTGATTTTCCTCTCAATACCAGGTGATTGGTGAGCTGAGGGGAGAGAACTTGAGCTGTACCTGCCAATCGCTATAGAGACAAGAAGGTACATCTGGCCAGTGAGATGGCAAAGCTGCCCCACTTGAGCGCGGGACAGCGCGGCACCCCCGGAATCCCCCTGCACCTTCTGATTTATAAGGCACGTTAGACTGCGGTCCAGTTTGAATCTCCTTACAGTGCTGTGACGTGGATGTGTTGACCCTTTCAAATTCCAGATGAATAATCAAGTGTAAGAATTGGCTCAAGATCAATGACCAGGTGGCACAAGTAGGAGACCTTTGATTGTGGCTCAGAGCACATTAAGGTAGTCCTGTGGGCAGGTCACATGTGGATTCCAACTTTGTCCCAAAATATTCTGAAACTTTTTAACAACATCTTCAAAATGTGTAGTACATCGGTGAATATTCTCAAGGGAGGCAAAGTGAGGCTTGCAAATATGGCATCAGAATTTCCAGGGGCTTGTTCAAACATAGATTGCTGGGATCCACCCTCAAAGTTTCTAATCCAGTAAATCCAAGGTGGCGCCTGGGATTTTCATTTCTAATAATTCCCAGGTGGCAAGTGGTGCTGGTGGTCTGGGGCTCTCCCATAAGGAGTTTATTTCTGCAAAGAGTGAGTCATTTAAAGCCACGGGTAACGATTTGGGTGTGGGATCAAGCTGGGAAATTCCACTATTGACCAAAAATGATGGGCAACATATAAAGAACACCAGCTCTGGCAAAGATAACAAAGAAAGAGCTCCAAATAGGTTATGAACATGGCAGTTTTGATAGGACTACACACGAAGCTTTCCCACTGGACTACTCAAAAGGGGCGGACACTCTTGGGTATGCGCTGAAGAGTTCTCATGAGCACACCGGAACACCTTGTACCATGTGACATTGCCTGGTGTTCATATATTAGTCTTCGATTTTCCAGCTTTGGAAAAAGACAAGGAACAATGGAGGTGACACACTGAGCATCGGTATGAAGGGAAGACTCACAGCTGTTGACAGCTGCTGAGAAGGAGAAGTTCTTTCTGCAAACACGAAGGATGTAGGAGAGAACTCTGACCTCCTTCCCTGACCGGTGCTGCTACAGTTAGAATGGGATAGGTGAAAAGGTCTCATTTTCAGTGCCAGAGATAAACATGTAACATTTCAGGAGGATGGAGATCCCAGCAGAAAAGAAAAATGAATTACATTAGCATCTGAGCTAGGAAAGTCAATCCTTCGTGTCACAGCAGGGAATAATGAGGTGGAGGAATGCCTAAATATTGGTTCTATTTTAATTTCAATTCTACATTACATTAAACTCTCCTTGTACTCTTTAATTTACAACAAATGCTGACACAAATTGGTGTGCCTTTTCTTCTTTGACATCAGCATTCCTCGTGAATTATGTATTTCTATCTGGAGTGAGGCTTATGGGACTAAAACCTTCTTTCATTAAAAGAGATGAAAACAGAGCAGGATCAATGGGAGGTCAAGTGTGAAATCAAAGTGAGGTGGGGCTGACACACAGCATTTCACTGCCCAAAGACACTGTGTGTGGCACTGAACATGACACAATTTTTCTACTTTTAATATATTGATTAAACTTTAATTGCTACAAATCATCAGCCCAGAACTGCCGGGTACTTCGCTCACTGGTGCCCCACACATTTTTACATGTTAGCATTAAGTAACTGTAGCACTGGGATTTGGTTTAACATGGACACAGAAGCAACACCTGGCCTGATGCAGTGTTTTGGGTGCGTCGGCCTTCCCACACAGACATGTGTGCTATGGAGCAGAGGCCACCAAGGCCTGGCGCCATGCTGTGTGACCCAGGGCTCCTGGGCGGGTCAGGCCAGGTTGGTGTTTACAGAGGCCGTCTGGGCCTGCCTGTGTCTCAGGGCCATGCTCGGCCTTCTCAGCTGGCAATGGGCTATGGACCGACCAATCACATCAGTACTGAGGTACAACATTTGAGTTTGGCCTTTACCTTGAAGCATACCCCATCCCGATTTAAAATTTTTTATTTTGAGACATGATCTGGCCAAGGTGCCCAGGCTAGGCTTTTAACTTATCTTCCAGTCCTCTTGCTTCAGCTTCCTGGAGTGCTGAGATTACAGGCATCTGCCACTGTACCCTGCTAATATGGAGCGTTTGGATAAAGCTCTTTTGAGCTGATTCCTACATCTTGGTGGCTGTGTAAAAATGTAGACGTACTGTCTCCTATCACCAAATATACAAGACAAACATCCTGAGTCTTTGTTCTCTGCACCGGGTTCCACCCCAAGCCTTACTCTAAGTCATCCTGCCATCTTGGAAAGCGCTTCCTCCACCTCTACTCTTTCTACTCATTGCCCATTGGATGCCAGGAGCAGCCGCTGGGGAAGAGCTGTTTTTGCACAGTGCCTGGTTATATAAAAAAGGAGAACATTTCATGCTTTACACAGAGCTATAGTAACAATGTAAAAACTACCCGAGTCCAGAGGGCTGTGGCTGAACCTGGCCATGCAGCAAGTACGTCGGGATGTCGCTCACTCGCTGAAACCCCAGGAACACGTGAGGGACACAGTCCCCTGGGACCGGGTGTGCCGCGGGCCACTGTAGCCTGTCCAGGTTCAGGCAGGGCAGGCTGTGGGCGTGGCCACAGTCCTCCCTGCTCCGCTGTCAGACACAGAGAAGAATGGCTGGAGACACTCAAAACTGTCTAAAACCTCCATTCAACCCAAAACGTCTGTGGGAGATTAATTTATTCTATAATTAATGAAAGAGGTGGAATCTTGAGTGCAAGCTAAAAATGGAATTTAAAAGGCCCCATTATTCAGGCAGCATTAGTGAAAGCTTTGTATATAAATAACTTTACATATCCATGAATAAATGGGACTTAAAACTAAAATGTCTGTTAGTGATTCATGACCTTCTGAAGCCTGGTCTTGCCTCCTGTGATCAGGGATCTTTTTGCTTTGTGACTCTACTATTCTAGACAGAAAACAGTTACCCCGAGATGACCTAGCACCTTACTAAAGATTTGCTAAACATTTTCTGCCAAATGTTCATATTCTAAAAGCTGGTTTTTAATTTTTGTAGAGATACTTGAAATAAAATCATTGTTCTCTGTGGAAACTACATGCTAAATAATATGGAGCTACCAGATTATTAAATGACAAAAGCATTTGATAACATTAGCAGCGACCACAGGTTCCACTTTTGCTGATGCACAGAATTTTCAGTAATTAGTCATTGCACAATATTGTATTTATAACTTTTCTTGTTCGAGCTGTTAGGCCACAAAATCAGCAGGCAGTTGTGTTATAAAAGGGTTCTCTGGGTTATTTATAATGTTTCTGCTGCCTTACAGTTACTATTTCACTGTTGGATCTTGAGCCAGGTCTATACTGTGACAGGGAAGGAAGGAGCTGAGCAGTTGTTCTGCAATTGTAACTGTCCTAAAAGCTGATGTGGATGATTCATGAACTATACGTGGCTTGGCTCGAATACCTGTGTCTCTGTCTCCAAAGCCCAAATCCATCACGTACTGGCTGACTCTTCACGTCACGGGGAAGGGAGCATGCTTCCAAAAAGACTGTTTCTATAAGGAGTAAGCCAGTGTCTACATCACAAGAAATTACGATGCAGAAGAGTTGCCTTCAGTGTTTCCTACTATAAGCAAAGGACAGAGTTCTGCTCTAGGAGCTTTTCTGCTGCATAGACCAGTAATACCCTACAGGGGGGCGGGCATGTGGGCATGCCAGTGGAAGCCTGCACATGCAAATACCTGAGATGTTTGACTTCTTTTGTTAATCATATAGACATTTTTTTTTTTTTTTTTTGAGACAGGATCTCGCTTTGTAGTTCAGGCTGGCCCTGAGCTCAGCCTCAAACTCACATCACAATCCTCCTGCCTCTGCCTCCCGAGTGCTGGGATTACAGGCGTGAGCCACCACGCCCGGCACTGTGGTATGTGGTACTGGTTGCTGCTGGGCGTGAGTCTCCATGCCCAGTATTGTACGTGGTTACCGGTATTGAACCTGGGCCCTTGCGCTTGCAAGACAGGCGCTGGAACCACTGAGCTAAATCCCTGGCCCAGGCATTTTTTTTTTTTTTTTTTTTTTTAAAGCCAGGATCTTGCTGTGTCTTCAGGTTTGGCTTGAACTCAGTATGTAGTCCAGGCTGGACTTGAATTTGTGGCGCTCTCCTGTCTTGGCCTCTGAAGTGCTGGGATTACAGGTGTGAGCCACCAAATCTAACCTGGTTTATAGGTGTCTACTTCTGGTACTTGTAGAGAATTACTGATGATGCGGTAATAGGTTTCAGCCTTTAGGTGAGTCAGGAGTCAAAAACATGCTAAAAACCACTGAGGCTTAGGGAATGATCTGTTTCTTTTGCCTGTGAAATGACTATCTTCTTTCTGTCCCTGTCCTTGTCTCTCTTTCTTTTAAAGGAAATGAATTAACATTGTGTCCTCTGGACTCTTAGGTACTCTCACTGCCACTTCTCAACCTGCCATGGTCACGTCCCCAGTTCAGGTGCTGCTACCCCTCCATCAACACCCCTTCTCTGGCCTGCTCTGGCCACCTCCAGTCTTGTACTGGGAATTGAACTCAGGACCTTGTGCTTGCCAGGCAGGCATGGCACCACTGAGCTATCTCGGCAGCATCCAGTTTGTCTTTATATTGCAATCGCAGTCATCTTTTCAAGGTAGGCACGGTACCACTTCAGCTAAATCTCGACGCACAGTCATCTTTTCATAAAGTACAAATCTGATTAAATATATCCTGTGCTCATATTCTTCGATGGCTTCCCACTGCCAAGAAGAAAGTACAAAGGCCTTCACCTTTATCCACTCCTGTCACCGCCCCCAACTTCATCCTTTTCCACCCTTCGTTGTACTTTAAGCACTTTCTGAATAGAACTGTTACCCAGGGAAACCTTGGGTAAGCCTCTTAGCTGAATTAAGAGAACCCCTGGGTTGGCAGTCATTCAGCCGGTGGTCATATACTGTTAGTCTCCCACTTGCTTTGCAGTTGATAAGACCTCTGCGGGGTGTGTTATGATGATAATGTTTGCCTAGGTTACATTTCAGGGACCTGAGGTCTCCTTGTGCTGAAAACACACACTGCCTTCGCCTGTGGATGTCTGATGGGGCAGGGTGGAAAGGCCTGGCTCTGTCTCCGCGTGTCTGCTTCCTTTGCTGCCTTACTTACTCTTTGAGTTTCTACTCCGCTCTCTATGTGGACATGTTGGTCACTAAAAAACGTTTTTCCATGGGCCGGGGAGTTAGCTCAGTGGTTCCGGCGCCTGTCTTGCAAGCGCAAGGACCTGGATTCAATTCCCCGGTAACCACGTACTATACTGGGTATGGAGACTCACGCCCAGCAGCAATCAGTACCACATACCACAGTGCCGGGCGGGCGTGGTGGCTCACATCTGTAATCCCAGCACTCGGGAGGCAGAGGCAGGAGGATTGCTATGACGTGAGTTTGAGGCTGAGCTGAGGGCCAGTCTGAACCACAAAGTGAGACCCTGTCTCAAACAAAAAAAAACAAACGTTTTTCCAGAACTAGCTTACAGGATTAACTTGCCTTAACTTGCCTCATCTCTCCTCCCCCTTCAAAGCCAAAGACACTTCCACACTTATCAGTCGCCATGACAGGAAACACCAGACCCTGAAAGGAATAAAAAAAGGTGGCACCACATCCCGGAAGAGTTCTGTGCCCAGAAAGTCAAGAATATTTCTCCCCTTTATTAACCTATCTCTCTCCCTCATTATTCCTATCTTAGGCCTGTAATTACCTGTCCTAGTGGGACTGAGGAGCTGATAGGTAAGACGAGTCCCTGATTTTCATTCCTTAGTCACTGAATAAACTTGTGTTCATGACTCAGTGTTTAGGCCCCCGTCTGGGTTTGAGACACTGGGTGGAAAGAGTCCCACTGTGGGCGTCTCCTTTGCCATGGGGGACAGGCTGGTAACAGAACTACTGGAAGGGGTGCAACCATGCCATGTTCACTGGAGCTTCTGGGCCAGTCCATGAGCGGTTGCCTTACTTACCAAGCTGCCTACCCCTTCCATTTTCCTCTCACACACCTTCCTGGGGCTCCTCAACCTGCAGAACTCCCTGGCCCCAAGGGCACCCCACTGACCACAGCATTTTGGACCAAACTCTAAGGTCATACACACAAGGGTGAGAGTGAACCTGAGGTGCAGGATGCTGAGCAGAAAAGAAATCCTAATCGTAGAGGAGTATGCAGGCTCTAACCTTATGCCATCCTTTCCTGCTAGGCACAAGGACTAGTTCCTGTCCAGCCCACAGAACACTCTACACCTGGACTCATGTTTCTCTCTTGGCTTCTGCTCAGGCTGACATGACTGTTTCTTCTCCACTTCCATGCCCCTCTTCCACGCAGCCATACTCTTTCTGTACTCTTGCACCTTATCAGAGCTCTGTGGAAGGACCAGGGCCCTGGTCCCTTTGGGGACCCCTGGACTGTGGGGCACTGGGCACACGTACTGGGCTATGTACGCCTGCCAGTTGAGAAAGGGGATAAAGAGCCTTATGTTTGGTCCTGGTTCTGTTCTTCAAAATAAAGACAACATTTCAGCAAAACCGTTACAGTTAGATTTTCAGAGCCCTGGCTTTTCAACTGATCCCATGCAGGATTAGGAGAGATAATTTCAGATATTGAGTTATGCCTGATTAGCTAATAAATGAGGGGTCCACTGGTGTGGAAGGAACGCGATGGAGCTAATGCGGCACCCTGGGCACGACAGACGTCTCTTGCACCTTGTCTATCAGTGTTCTTAGCAATTACCTTGTTCTCTGTTCTTTCTTTCTTTACAGTCACTGAACTTTGTGTCTTCTTCATCTTCTGTTGCAGTGTGTGTCAGCAGAGTGTGCAGAGTTTTACTGATATCATCCCTAGAGTCAGAAGACGCTTTGGGACTTTATTTGGGTTTTCGCCCTTCTCTGATGCCAGTTCTAAAGATGTCCTGTGCTCTCTGAAACTTCATTTGCTTTTAGCTGATCTTCTGTCTGACTGCAGGTGAAACAATCTGAGGATATGTTTTAAAATGGAAAACTGATCTTGTTTATAATCCATGTAGAAAAAAGCATTTCTAGCTCAGATTTATTTGTCTCTTGTCTCTCTTTAATGTAGAATATCAGGAATGTAAACAGTCCGGTAGATAAGTCCTCAGGGCAAACAGGCTTAGGGGGACAATGTGACTCTTGCACTCAGACTCGTTAAGAGCTTCCCCAGAAGGAAGCGAGTGCTTCCATTACTTACAGAAGGCCTGTTACCATAGGCCAGCCATTATGCTAAGCTCGGGGATTACCCAAAAAGGACTCTTGGAGCTGGGGCTTGAGGATGGACCATTTGCTATTGAGGAAGGTAGGAATGTTTTCCTTCTTCTCAACTGAAAAGATGTGAGAATATTAAAAAGAGGGAATCACATTTTCACTTGCCTTTATAGTTTTGCGGTTCAGGCTCCTAATTAAAGTACTTTAATGAGCCAGGGGGTGGTGGCACAGGGCTGTTGTCCCATCTACTTGGGAGGCTGAGGCAGTTAGAGGCCAGCTTGGGCAAC
The DNA here is from genome assembly GCA_004026965.1 of Petromus typicus. NCBI lineage: Eukaryota > Metazoa > Chordata > Mammalia > Rodentia > Petromuridae > Petromus > Petromus typicus. Next base: position 70,922 of record PVIR01005269.1, read on the forward strand.
TTAGTGAGACTCCATCTCAAAATGAAAAACAAAAAGGGTCAGAGGTAGAGTGTCCCTGGGTTCAAACCCCAGTACCGAACAAGGGGAAATGCAATGAAATGGGAATTTGATTATGGGATCTGAGAGTAGCAGACTCCTGCTCCAGGCCTTGATGCCCAGGGGCAGGCACGGATGGATGTGAGTAGAATCTCTGTCATCTGGAAGAAGCAGGATCCCACCACACCCCCACGCAGGAGGCCTGACCCCTGCCCTGTTGTGGGAGAAACTCAAGCCGAATGGTGGTGGGATGTGGGTTCTGTCTGTTACACTGACAGGAGGGAGAGCAAGCTGTTGGTACATTTCTCTAGTGACCCCAAGTGACCAGCATACAGTGAGTAGTCCACTGTTATGGAGGCAGAGTCGAGAGCTCACATTTGTGAGATCTTACATGTGCCCGGCACTGTTCTCGGGATATATATGGACCATTCCATTTAAGTGAAGATGCAGCGTACTGTACAAAGTAAGCAAGGCCTTTCAAGATTTGGCAGCTTCTGAAGCTCTAGAGAAAAGGAGCAATTATAGAAGCTGTATCGTGACAAGTGACAAGAAAGTCAGTGCTGGAATGTCAGATCCCAGAGTGTGAAGGCGAGGCAGACTGCCACCAAGTCAAGAGGCAGGGTGGCGAGGTAGGAAGTACGTGGGTGCCGGAGGCAGTCAGACCGACCCAAGATCAATCCTGGAGCTGCCAAATTGCTCCCTGATCGCCCCGGGCCGGTCACGTAGTCTTTAGGGGCCTTGGTTGCTTCCTTTCTAAAACAGGCAAAACTCCATCGCAGGGGTTTTCTAAGAATGTAAGGAATGCAGAATCCAGCATGGTGCCTGGAGCATAGTAGTGCTCAGTATTTTTTATTGGCCCAAGGTATCGCCATGTTCCTGGGAATCTAATTTCAGAGGCCACTCATTCTAGATGGGCCAACTTTACACACACACATGAGCCCCGCATGTAGCAAGTCATTTGCCCAAAGTAGTATAGCTAGTTAGGGGTTGTTCTAGCTCTGTCTAGATGTCCCTCCACTCCAAGCCTCAGGCAGTTAGAGGTGGGGCTTTTCAGAGGTGGCTGAATCTAGAGTGTGTGATGCTGGGATCAAGGGTGTGTGATTACTAAATAGTCCACTGATTGGTTTGGCACCATTCTGGGTATGGATAATGGGATGGCTCAATTGAGTGACTGCTGCTGGTCCTAAGGGCATGTAGACTGTACAGAACACAAGATCAGAGAGAGGGCAGCTATCATCACTTGCTATTGCTGCTTCTTTGCTGCCTTATACCCACCATGGACTGTTTCTCCTCTATGATGCCCCTCTGCCATGCTATCGCACCTTGGTGCCAGCCAGCTCTGAACTGAAACTTCTAAAAACTGTGAGCTAAATAAAATTTTTCTCATTTAACCTGGGTGTTGGGTATTTTGCTTCAGCAATGAGAAAAAGTGACCAAGACAGTGATTAAATCAGGATCAGAACTCAGGATGTTATTTGCCCTTTGCCATGGGGACTAATGAGTACAGCTGAACCGTCCTCAAAACCCTTGAGATACTGAACTCAAAAGGTGATTCATCTGATCCTGTTGGTTTACTCTGGTTACTATCACATTAGGTCCCTATCAAAGCATATTCACTTATTTCCTAGCTCACATTAGTTTTCCAAGGCTGCCAGATGAAAATACCACAGATTCAGTGGTTCATAATTTATTCAGCAGAAATGGGTGCCAGCTGGGTGGTTTCATTCTGAGGCCTCTTCTATTGTCTACAAGTGGCCTCCATCTTGCTGTGTCTAACATGGACTTTTTGTGTGTCCTCTGCAGATAGATTTCAAGCTCTGGTATCTCTTTTTATAATGACACCAACACTATTGGATCAGAACCCCACCCTGTGATCTCAGTCAAACTTAATTACCTCCACACAGTCTATAACTCCAGATGCGGTTTCTTTGGAGATGAGGGCTTCCATGTATAGATTTTGGCAGGGACACACTTTGGTCCATACTAGGGTTTCACATTTCCTCCATTCCTCATGAGCCATTCTATTCAGAGCTATTTCAAACAGGAGGTACATGAACTAGTAAATGTCTAAACATGAGGGGCTGGGGATTTAGCTCAGTGGTTCTGGTGCCTATCTTGCAAGCGCAAGGACCCAGGTTCGATCCCCGGTAACCACATACAATACTGGGTGTGCAGACTCACGCCAGCAGCAACCAGTATCACATACCACAGTGCCGGG